>JACXGM010001391.1:18856-43426 GCA_016801145.1 Umbra pygmaea
ACCTGTATAGGTAAACAGTACCTTATATATATTATATATATATACCTGTATAGGTAAACAGTACCTTATATATATTATATATATACCTGTATAGGTAAACAGTACCTTATATATATTATATATATATACCTGTATAGGTAAACAGTACCTTATATATTATATATATTATATATATACCTGTATGGGTAAACAGTACCTTATATATATTATAAACAGACCTGTATAGGTAAACAGTACCTTATATATATTATATATATATACCTGTATAGGTAAACAGTACCTTATATATATTATATATATACCTGTATTCGTAAACAGTACCTTATATATATTATATGTATATACCTGTATAGGTAAACAGTACCTTATATATATATTATATATTATATATATATATACCTGTATAGGTAAACAGTACCTTATATATATTATATATATACACCTGTATAAGTAAACAGTACCTTATATATTATATATATATACCTGTATAGGTAAACAGTACCTTATATATATTATATATATTATATATATTATATATATTATATATATACCTGTATAGGTAAACAGTACCTTATATATATTATATATATTATAAACAGACCTGTATAGGTAAACAGTACCTTATAAATATTATATATATACCTGTATAGGTAAACAGTACCTTACATATATTATATATATACCTGTATAGGTAAACAGTACCTTATATATATTATATATACCTATATAGGTAAACAGTACCTTATATATATTATATATATACCTGTATAGGTAAAGAGTAACAATTGAATGACAAAGTTTGAATTACAGAGTCCCCTTATCCATTTAAGATTGATTTCAAATAAATGTCGAACCAGTTGGATTCATCACTATTCTTCAATAATTAGCTGTTATTAGATTTGTTTTGTTACTTTTAAATGTATGGTATATATCACCACCCATATTGGAGGATGTTAATATATGTTAAACTGACCTCTTTGAAGCTTCCCGTGGACCGGCAGAGCTTGTATAGCACACTCACAGGGATGCAGAGCATTGACATCAAAGCCATACACCAACCAATCACCTCACCCCACCATGGGTACACATATGTATTGTTGTAGGTAAGAGGCTTGTAATTGAACAGGTGAAACAAGAAGATACCCTGTTGAAGGACAAAATATATAGTTAGACAGACAGAATAGTGATATGTAAATCCTGTGTTGTGCATATATTTTGGTCAAAATCTCGAGCTGTATGTTATAGAGGGAACAGTATTATTCTACATTACTGACCATGCAAACACATGGAGTAATAATTGACCAGCACCACTTCATCCAAGGATAAGGCCGGTAACCGATCATACGAGCAATGTCATCCATGAATCTGTCAGCACCTGTGAAATTAAATCAAACTTAAATTCAATAGCATATTTCTCATGATAGTCCTTTGCAGAAAAATATACGTTACAATCAAAAATCAAATACAACCTAGACACAAACGTATAATGTATAATATTAAATATTATGAACATTTCTGTGACCTTTTTTGATTCTTTAATATTTGAAAATCATTCGAGGGCCTCAGATTGAGAAATTGTTTCAAATAATAGCACCATAGTGATTAAAAGCAGTCAATAAAAGGTTTTGGACATTTCAACCAACTAAAACCAAAGTGGCAGAGGTTTCAGAAGGAGAGAAAGGAATGAGCACATTCAGCAGCAAGAAAAAACTATGGAGATTAACCATGTGGATTTAACCACCTGGATTTCTGCATAATTGGTCCTAAAACTTCATTGTAACCTCATCTAAGTCGCAGTCTTTTCTGAACACACTGTGTAAACATTCACAATGCAGGGTGGAAAAAGTATGAACCCTTTGATATAACATCTGGTTGAACCTCCTTAGACAGCAATAACCGCAACAAAACACCCTGTAGTTGCGAATCAGACCTGCGCAAAGATCAAGAGGAATTTTTTACCCCTCCTCTTTAGAAACCTGTATCAGTTAGGCAATATTCCTTGGATGTCCGTTGTAAATTTCTCTCAAGATAATGCCACGGCATCTCAATTGGGTTGAGGTTATGACTGACTAGGCTACTCCAGAAAGTAGGGCTACTTTCTTCTGTTGAAGCCATTCTGTTGCTTATTTACTGACTATGCATTTAATTGTTTTTTACATTTTAATCATTTAGCAGACGCTTATCGACAGTGAGTGCATATATTTAGGAGAAACTAGGTGAAACAACCACATTTTAGTAGTGAGAGCATTCAATATTTGAAACAATGAAAAGGCAAAAACAGTGCTAGAAAAAGATCATACATATAAACAACAAATTTTAAGCCAATAGAGGTGGAATACAACTAATTTAAACTCATTGAAAAGGACGGTTTTCAGAATTTTCCTGAAGATGGGGAGACTGCTGTTCTAGCCAGAGGTGGTAATTTACTTGAGTAAAAGTACTATTCTGAAGTACTCTGAGTTCACAAGTTTTGGGAAGTCCCTACTTAAGACCAAAATGATCAGGTAAAAGGAGTTCATTTCTTACTAAAGCCATGATTGATATTTTCTTTACTCTTTCTATTTCTTTCATAGGTCACTGTTAAGATATTAACTCCCTTTACTTGATCATTTTGGGCTAAAGTAGGGACTTCCCAAAACTTGGGTTAGATAAATCAGATTATTTATCCTGCCATGACATTCACCAGCAACTCCTTGTGTCCAGACCAGGCGTCTGTGTGTTCAATCACGGAAGTAAAGTTGGTGAATGTAATCATCCCGTGCCGTGCATGATCAGAAAAAGACTTCTGTGATCGTGTTGGATTTGCAGTCCAAAAAAAATAGGCGGCTAGGCGCCATGTGGTTGGATGAACCGTGTGCACGCCCCTCGTCATCCCACAGATCTGTACAGGGAGTTGCGGAGCTGCTGACAAGGCAGGATTAGAGAGGGAATTGGAAGGGGTGAAAAGTGGGAGAAAAAAAATCACGAAAAAAACATTTACCTTTATCTAATTTTCTCTTTCTGTCCTCCACCCCTATATTGTCTATCCCACCCTTCTATCTCACCAACTTCTCTCTCCTCCATCATTCTATAATCTCTCCCATCTTCTAAATCCTTCTCCCTCCTGTCTCCTGATCTTCCATCCTACTCTCTTCCCAACTCTTTACGGCTCTCTGTCTCCTCTCCTCCAGGTTGGCTTAACCCTCCCCTCCTGCTCTATGGTTAAATGACACACTGCATGCTCACAGAAATGGGCTTCAGCAGCTGAGCAGGAATGAAGGAAAACAACTTGAGAATGACCTTTCTTCTCTTCCTCCCCGTCTGCTGCTTAAGACATCTTCTTTCACTCCAAAGTTTGATGGTCTCTTGTTAACCCTCCACCTCTTCCCCAGACATCTTTCCTCTCTGCTGATGACTTTGTGAACCATTTTGAGAAGAAGGTTGATGGAATCAATAACTCAACCCAGCCTTGTGTGTCTACGGGTTGCTCCCAGACCAAACTTGGAAATGCATTTTAGCAATTTCTCCCCTCTCTTACCAGGTTTTATCCTCCTACTAGTGATGTTTGGCCTTCAAACATGCCCACTCAATCCCATTCTACCCTCCCTTCTCCAGACCCTCCCTGGAGAGCTCCCCCATTCCTCACCTCTATTCAAGAGAGCAAATGTTGCTGCCTTCCTAAATAAACCAACACTCGACCTCTCCGGTATCAAAAACTACAGGCTGGAATCCCGCCTGTCTTTCCTTTCTGAGACAATTGAGCGTGCAGTCTGTTATTCTCTTCTTGTGACTTTGTTGAAGACCAGATCAAATTTGATGAGCCATTTATGCTGAAATCCAGGTTATTACAAAGGGTTCATATACTTTTTGTTGCAACTAAAAGCATATCGATCATTTATGTACCATGTTGTGCTTTAAAAGATTTTTTATGAAATACATTCTTAAATGACTTGTGTAGTGACTTAACAGGCACTATGTATGTTCTCCTGTTCCATTGGTTTCTTGGTTTTGGCCAATCAAAATGACACATCTGTACACGGGAATGGTTGTTACAGACATTTTGTGTCTATATATTTTTTTACATTTCCATTTAGATCATTTTATCCAGAGTGACTTACAACAAGCTTCTGTTGAATAATGTAAATGATAACTAACATTTCAGCATCAGCCATTAGATTATAAAATACTGTGAAGGGCATGAAAAGGTAAAACAATTACTCAGAAAAGTATGTATTTCTTACCATAGACCCAGCTGACAATTATGCATTCCCAGAATGCTTGCCATAACAACGTCATACCGCTGGCTGAGTAATAATCAAAAAGCTGGAACACATACATGCCTCCCTGTAGGCAGACACCAAAGAAACAATGAATATTCTGTATATTTATAGTTACAGTGGAAGTCTGAAGTTTACATATAACTTAGCCGAAGACATTGAAACTCGGCTGTTCCCAATTCCTGACATTCAACCTAGTAAAGATTCCCTATCGTAGGTCAGTTAAGATCACCACTTTTATTTTAAGAATGTGAAATATCAGAATAATAGTAGAAATAATGATTTACTGTATGTCAGCTTTTGTTTCTTTCATCACATGCCCAGTGGGTCAGAAGTTTACATACACTCAATCAGTATTTCAGTGTTACAGATTCCTCGGGTGCATTCAGAGATGGAAAAAACTGCTATTTCATACTATGCTCTTCACCTTTGGAATTATATGCAAAAAGGACTTAGGATGGATGGGTTTGTTTTTATTGGTCAGTTTAAAGCCATGATAGAAGAGCAAAGTGTTGTTAAATGTAATTGTGATTTGTAATAGAGTCGCAGTGTTTTCATGACTGAAGCACTGTTTTTCATTTGAGTTTTATGTACACAGGCCACAGCTGTATAATAGACCTTGGTTCTTAGTCTGCTTCCTTTGTTTAATAAATGAACAATAATTTGGTAGCATTGCCATTATATTGTTTAACTTGGGTCGAAAGTTTCAGGTACCCTTCCACACATTTCCCACAATAAGATTGGTGAATTTTGGCCAGGTTTACAGGCCTACTTCCTCACACACACTTTTTCATTTCTGCCCACAAATTATCTATAGGATTGAGGTCAGGGATTTGTGATGGCCACTCCAATAACTTGGGTGTGTTGTCCTTAAGCCGTTTTGCCACAACTTTGGAAATATGCTTGGGGCCATTGTCCATTTTGGAAGACCCATTTATGACTTGAGATATTGCTTTAATATTTCCACATAATTTTCCTTCCTCATGATTCCATCTATTTTGTGAAGTACACCAGTCCCTCCTGCAGCAAAACACCTACCCAACATGATGCTGCCACCACCATGCTTCATGGTTGGGATGGTGTTCTTCAGGTTGCAAGCCTTCCTATTTCAATCTTTGACCCCATGTGCATTAGCAAACCATGGCATTTTTATAACGGTTTAAGAGCAGCGACTTCTTCCTTGCTGAGCGTCTTTTCAGGTTACGTCAAGGCAGATACCTTTGTACCCATTTCCTCCAGCATCTTCACAACGTCCTTTGGTGTTGTTCTGGGACTGATTTGCACCAAAATACATTCATCTCTAGGAGACTCTCCTTCCTGAGTGTGTTGTTTATACTTGTGTCCTATTGTTTGTACATATCCTGTCAGGTATTTTACAGGTACCATCAAGCCTTTGGAAATTGCTCCCAAGGATGAGTCAGACTTGTGGAGGTCTACCATTTTTTTTTTAGGTCTTGGCTGATTTCTTTTGATTTTCCCATGATGTCAAATAAATAGACACTGCATTTGAAGGCCTATAAATACATGCACAGGTACACCTCCAATTGACTCAAATTATGTAATTTAGCCTATCAGAAGCTTCTAAAGACATGACATCATTTTCTGGATCTTTCCAAGCTGCTTAACAGCACAGTCAACCTAATGTATTTAAACTTTTGACTCTCTGGAATTGTGATACAGTATAGTGAATTATAAGTGGAATAATCTGTGTGCAAACACTTATTTGAAAAATGACTTGTCATTCGCAAAGTAGATGTCCTAACAAATTTGACAAAACTATAGTTTGTTAAAATGACAGTTGTAATGTGGTTGACTTGTTTTAATGACTTCCAAGTGTATGTAAACTTCCGACTTCAATTGTATGTTAACTATTGAATCAGCACCTTTGCTGTTAAACAGTAACTCACCTGTGTAACCATGGAGAGATCTATGATAAAGCACAATAAACAGCAAATTGCCACAGACATTTCACGCTTGTAGCGAATATAATACTTCCCAGGAAACAGATCTAATATTCCAGTTACAAAACCTTCCACTCCAACAAACTGTAGATAGAAGAGAAGAAAATAAATCTATTTTAAAATGGGTAGTCAAAAAAGGAAGGCAAGATAGTCCTGTATGTAGGCTAAACATATTCTACTGTACATGTAACAAATGGCAAGCAGGTACAGTAAGTTGTGTGTATAGTAATGTGAAGCCTACCTGACTGTCAAGACCTAGCACGAGCAGCATGAAGAAGAATAGGGCAGCCCAGACTGGGGGCATTGGCATCAGGGTCACAGCTTTAGGATACGCAATGAAAGCCAAACCAGGACCTGTGTATATAAACAAAATGAATGAGACTCGAAGCTATAGCTCAGACTAAACTTCCCGACACAAACATACTTTACACACATACATACATTACTGCACAGATGAATATATAGAGTAAGAAAGTAAAATGATTGAGGTGCTATTGTGCAAAAGCTAATGTTACAATGGTTCTATCATTTTTGTCACATCTGATTCTAGTTCATTCTTTTGCAAAAGAAGTGCAATTTAGACGGTAAATGTGTATTTGCAGAAGCTAGATATATGGTGTATTTGCATTTCAGACCTACCACAATGGCATTTTGAAAATCAACATTTGAAAAGTAAGAGCAATACTGCGATTCCTTTAAGCCAGATGAGTGCCACAGATGTGCTGACTGTAAATACTTGGTAGTGTATCCCAACCAAGTTTAAATAGTTTATTTAAACTTGTGTAGCCTTGAAATTTAAAAACATAAAATAGCAAAACTTAAAACATATTTGCACCATCATCTGATGTTACCAGTTTTGCTTGAATAACATAAAAAACGTGTTTATAGAAACATTGCCCTTAAGTAGTATACAAGTGGTAGATCCTTAATAATATGAGATAGTTTAGATTAGATATAGATTATAAAGTATAGATATGCATCATATAAGTCCAGATATAGGAGGAGATGCATTTTCTTCACCTGATGACTAGTTTTAGCAAGCAACGACTGCAAGGTTCATACACCAAAAAAAACCTGAAAAGAAACATTTTCCAAATTGCTACATATACAAAGCAGGGTGCTTAGTCTATGCCTGTTCTTTACACTAAGCCTGTGTTTGGCAATATATTCATATCCATGTATTTCGATTTTTTTTTCTAGCCTCCTTTGCTAAAATTGATAAATGGAATCTAAATTGGTTCTGATTGCGACGACGTTCGATTAAATGTAAATGCTGTCATTAACAGATGTTTACCTTCAACAGTAGTCAGCTCCAGGACCCCTCTTGAAAGCGAGATGTGCACATCTCAAGAGGCAATGTTCCTGGTTAAATAATCCTTAAATTAATCCTTAAAAAATTGAAAATATAAATATATAGAAATATAGAACTGATGTCAATCACAAAAATGTCATTTAAGATGGGAGTGAGAAAAATAAACTCAAACCCTGTTAAAAGGATAAGAAGATTCATGAGGAAGGGATTTTTTTTCGCTTATACAATTTAAAGGAAAAATGTAACCAACAGCAATTTATACCTGAACCAAAAAACACCAGACCTAGATACATTAGACCGGCTCACATACACCAAACCATAAACAACGTGCACATACAGTGGTGTCCAAAAGCAATATTTTGTTGTTTTGTTTCTCCATCTCAGGTCTTTGGATTTGGAATAAAACAATGACTATGGATTTGAATCACAATTTGATACATTTTGAAACCTATCGTACATACATACAGTATAGTATACCTATCATAGAATATTATCACATTGTAGAAGTGCTTCTTTGCGGGAGTCCGGTGACCAGATGAGCCCAAAGGAAACATTTTAGTTTCATGATGCGGTGAAAAATCTGAGCAGAGCAGCGCAAAGTGACTGAGGTAGAGTGTTGTCAGCAGGGATGGACTGGGAAAAAATTCGGCCCGGGACTTTGGATGGAGCGGCCGGCGGTGGGGGGGGGGTGGCGTGTGCGCTGTATCTGTCGCTCCCCGCGTTCGTCAATCATTCACTCTGGGTTTCTCCTCATTTGAATATAGAGGAACTCTCTCTCGATTTGACGGCCGGGCCAGAGCGCAGTTTTGCGGATGCAACAGCATGTCCAATTCAGCCTACTGTCACTTGTTTTAATACGTCCGACCGGCCGTCAAAGTAAAATGTGACAGCACGTTTGGCCCGGAATGGACTGGCCGTTCGGGAAAACTCCTGACCCTCCCGATGGCCAGTCCGCCCCTCGTTGTCAGCCAGTTAGGACACTGCTTTTTACCCAATAAATGTGGTCAGATTTGTGTGTGTGCAAAGTGACATGGAGGCAAGGAGAAGAGCTGGAACCGCTAGTGGCCCCTCGCCCCCAAGTGTGCACAATGTTTTAGAGCAATGGCACAATATAGAGGAAGTAGTGTGTTAGCTGGGCCAACTTGCCGCTCAGCTGCGCCAGCTGGTTGAAAGGTAGCTCCAGCCAGACCTCCTCATTCCAGCTCAGTTAGTGGACGGGGTGACCATGGACACTTTTGTCCATTGTCATCTGGGTGAAGAAAGATGGTGGTTGGAGAGCACCAGCTAGTTTGTGAATCTCGTCCCGTCTGTCGGAGCAAGGGTTTCAGGCCCTGTTGGATCAGGGCACCCTCAAGGCCAAAGGTGGATAGGAAAAGTGACTGGCTGTTAGCAACTTAGTCTATGTCCTTCAGAAAAAAGGAGCTGCAGGATGACCGACAGAAGTAGTGCTGCACAGTAAAAACGGCTGTGTTAAATCAACACCCTAAGTGTTAAATTAACACTCTTCAGTGTCAATTTGGACCTATATAAACACTGAGAGTGTTAATTTAACACTTAGGGTGTTGATTTAACACAGCCGTTTTTACTGTGTGGGTTCAGGTCCTTGTGCAACTACAAGCAGGGGACAGGTTGCTGGGCGCCTATTCTTGGTCTGCAATATTCTCCTTGAGTACCAGGCAGAGTAGCGAGGAGACCTGGAATTGCTAGTGGCTCAAGATATCCGCTCAAGATACCCACCATCTTGGAACTGGTACATCCTTTAGCGGGTCACCATGACCTAGGTCACCATGACCTAATAATCCTCCTTTCTAATTGGCATATGTAATTAACTACTCACCTCTCCACCTAATAGCTGATGTGTGATGAGCATTCTGGCACAAAATGGCTGCCGTGCACCTTCCAAGTGGGTGCTACACATTAGTGGTGGATGAGGTGGGCTTTCCCGTTCACTGTATGAATCACTTTGGGTTCCTTGAAAAGCACTATATAAGTTTAATTAATTATTATTATTATTATTATTATGATTCTAAGAAACATGTTGGAAATAGAGTGTGCTTAGTTTTGATATATCTGTAATGTTTAATACTACCTAAGAACTATCTTGATTTACATCACATGTATAGAAATCAACAACCATACAAGGACATAAAAGCATATTCTGATTGACCTCATGGGTAATATTGGACAACTTACAAATACAAGCTCATGCTGCTAATCCCGTTTGATGCAGAGTCTTACAAGCAATTACTGTACATCTCCTCAAAAGAAACCTATTTGTCATTGGGACCTGTTACCGTACCTCTAATATGATATTACAGTACCTCTAATAGCTTATATATTTGGCCATTTTGAATATTTTGCTCCTCACACACTTCCTGTTGCACCTTGTTCTCCTAATACTCCTGCTCATATTCTCACACCTCCTACCACTCTTAGTGCTGTTCCACCTCCAAATTCTCCTGATCCTCCTCCTACTTCTCCTGCTCCTACTAAACATACTCCTACAAGTTGCTTATTTGAATAGGTAAGATTGCTTTCCTCCCAAATAAGTTCTATTTTTAGCATAGAAAAATAAATATATTTATTTTGAACAAACAATTAGAAAAATATATGAATAGTATATTACAAATAACAAAAAGAATAAAAGAAAACATTTATTTATTATTATTTTTAAACATATTTCCTGCTTTGTTTTGAAAATGGCAAATCTGACTATTTTTACATTATTAGGCATCACGATTGGCTAGAGGGTGGATCAATTACATCCACATTCTTCTATCTTAAGTGCCCGGATATGGTGACATTTTATTTTGAGATCCTGAATTTGAAACCTGAATTCTGAGATGAATGTTTACCTCCAAATAAATTCAAATAATACATGGAACTTGAATGCAATGAACGTAAATTAAATTCCAAACAATTATTTTCAATTTCAATTTGTGAAATACAATTTAAATGTTGCATAAGATTTACTATTGAATTAAACGGAATTCAGTTCAGTTCAAACAATAAAATGTCAGAACTATACAATTAGTAATAACTATACAACTAAAAACTATTAAATTAAATAGCAAACCTAAAAATACAATTTCAATTCGACCATTACACATACAAAATGTTATAATTCAGTATCAAATCCTGGTGGCACAGATACACTATATAGCCAAATGTTTGTGGACACTAATGGTGGAGGAGGGACAATGATCTCGGGTAGTTTTTCAAGGTTTCGGCTAGGCCCCTTAGTTCCAGTGAAGAGTCATCTTAATGCTACGGGTTAAAAATAAATTTTCGACAATTGGGTGTTTCAAACTTTGTGGAAGCAGTTTGGGGAAGGCCTTTTCCTGTCACAGATGACTGTGCAAGTTCCATAAAGACGTTTTTAATATGCAAATTGGTTAACGCTTCCGCTATGCTTCAACTCAGATGTTTGCAGGAGAGACTTCAATCAAATGAAAGACTTATTTGTCTACCGATTGTCTACTGTCTGATAAAACATCCATTCCAAAAGCCGCCTGCAATTCGACAGGTTAAAGATTTCAAAACTGGTGGATTTGCAAAAGCTTGACAAAAACTGAAAAAAAAGTTTCTACCATGTATAAATCACACATCTCTCAGGATGATGTGTGGGGCACACAAATGTTTTCAACCATAGTCATTGTATCATTTACAATCCAAGACCTGGAGTCCGGAGCCACAAAAAAATGTAATCTTTTTTTGACAATTTCACAGTACCTACAAACACACAGTACTTCTACATACACAATCACTAACAGACACTCACACAATAACAGAACTCTTGAACACAAAAAACTCATACAGTAATACCAATACACACACAGTCTTACAAGCACGCATACACACACACCCAGACACACACACAGTAACAGTAACTCCTGTGTAATACAGTCAACTAAAATATTGAAATTTTTCATCAAATAGAGCAAAAGTGAATGCAAAACTTAAACACAAACAATGACTCATATTTTGGTCTCAACCGAACTTTTACCGTACTTCTACACAATTTTGGTAACACATTATTTGTATAATCTGCATAAGCTTTACAGCCCATCTGATAAAATTTTAATATGAACAATTCACATTTTTTAAATAAATAATTTTTGATAAATCACATTTTTTCATTTATTGATAAACAATTCCATTGTTGATAATAACAATTTAATTCTGAATGTAAAACAAAGGATTAGTTAGCATAATATTAGCGTCTAATCATATAATCCAACGGAGTTAGATATAGAGATGCCAGCAACATAGAGCCCTGTATTGCACTGCTGGTTTGCTTCTAAATCTAAGGTTGGGCCTGGTTAGTCCCTGAATGGGAGACCAGTGCTGCTGGAAGTGGTTTGAGGGCCAGTAGGGGGCGCTCTTCCCTCTGGTCTAAAAGACCATTCTCAATGCCCCAGGGCAGTGATGGGGCATCTGCCCTGCATAGGGTGCAGTCTTTCGGATGGGACGTTACATAGGTGTCCTGACTCTCTGTTGTCACTAAAGATCCCATGGCACTATTTGTAAGAGTAGGGGTGTTAACCCCTGTTTCCACGATAAATTTCCAATCTGGCCCTCACACCATCATGGCAACCTAATCATCCCTATCTTTCAATTGGCTCATTCATTCCTCTCTAATTCCCTTTTCTTCAGGCTGTTGCTGCAAAGAAAGTGTTCTCAGTCAACTTGCCTGGTAAAATAGAAGTAAACTTAACTAAACTAGATAGTGAAGAGCATTTGCCTCAACAATAAAAACATTTGGTGGTTTCCACAACACACAAGACGGCTTTTGGCTGGATTTTTGTGTTTTTTTCTGATTATTATATTGCTTTAGCTGTAAACTAAAAAGTATGTAGCTAGACGTACTGTAGCTTGCTTGCAATGTTACAGATGTTTCTAATTGAAATCTAAATTAAGAAAAATCTCTGAAAAACATATTGGTTGCCTCCCAAAGAAAGAGTTAACTTAGCCATTATATATTGTATGTTCAATGCGCTAGTTAGCTTGATTGTTATCCTACTTTTAGAAAGAATGATAGTGTGCTACCTCAATAGTTATTGTAAACAAATTTTCCGGAGAACAAATGTTAGCTAGCTAGCTTCTATTAAACAAGTCCATGCTGCATGAATATATTTAACTACTCCCTGGATCATCTGTTTTTGCAATACATGTGACTGACTATGTGTCATCGGATGTGTTTTTGTCTTCCATACTGCGAGAAGTGGGCATTCGATCTGGCACAGTATGATTAAACTCTTAATTTCTGGTAAGACCATGTGAAAAATATAGTATCTTAGCATGTTTTTGACCACATACCATAGTTGATAATAATGGAATTTGACATCCCCAGTGGTCTGATCCAATACATTTTTCTGATTCAATCAATATCGGAATGTTTGTTGCCTGGCATGGTCTAGATCCACTGCTTCATCATGGAGTAGATTCGAGCTTGTGGCTACTATCTTTCCACTATCCAGTAAAGCATAACCTGTCTGAAAATATATAATAATTATGAGATGTATAATTTTTTTAGCCACTTTTGAACAATTTAGACCCATTTAGACCCTGGGATGCAGTCGGAGCCAGCAGCCTATTCTGCGTTCGCTCAGCACAATGTAGATTACACATCAATAGTGGAAAGCGTGAGGGGCTTGTCATCTGGGGTGGTGGTGGTGTTTTTTTCAGCTTTAATAGCTGGTTCCTCGTTGTCCTGGTTGAAGCGAGTTTAGAAATGCTTTAGTTCTTCCAGGAGGGAGTCATCTCAGATTGTGGGGGCAGTGTTCCTTGGTTAATACTCTGTGACGTCCTGGATGCCTGGCCATGTGTCGTCAGTCAAAGTTGTTGTAAAAATGTTTCTCAATACACAGTGTGTGGTCATGTTTGGCCCTCTTAATGCCCTTCTTTAGGATGGCCCTGGTTGAGCTGTACGTTCTGCGTCACCAGAAATGAAGTTAGTGTCTTGTGCATCCAGCAGGAGACAGGTCTCACAGTTCATCCAAGGCTTCTGATCTGTTTGTAGGTAATGGCCCTGTTGCTGCACATGCTGATGTAGTCCAGAACAGAGTAAGCATAAAGCTCAATATCCATTTGGAAATCCAAGGTGGCCTGAGTGGTTAACAGGCTCCAGTCTGTACGTTGGAACTGGTGCTGTAGAAGGGTCCTTTCCCTCTGGCCACACTTGAACTGTCCTCACTGGTGGTTTGACATGTTTGATGGGGGGGTATTTAGGGAGTAGGAACAATGAGAGGTGATCAGACTGTCCCAAACGGCAGCGGCAAAGGTTGTCTTTGTAAGCATCAGACATGTTTTTATAGACATGGTCACATGTCTTATCTCCTCTGGTGTGGCAGGAGACGTTTTGGTGGAATTTGTGAAATATAGTTTTGAGATTGGAGTGGTTAAAATCCCCTGAGTGGCTCTCAGCAATGTCTGTGTTTGTAATGACTGAGCTTTGTTAACATAGATACACCATCCCCGTCTAATCGGAATCATCTGTTGTTCTGTCAGCTCCAAAGACATAGCCCCTCCAGCTCGAAAGTCATAAGGAATAGCATTACTAAGCCTTGTTTCCATAAGAATCATGACATTATAGTCCATAATCCTTTATTATGGATTTTGTTCACCAGGGAACAAGTTTTTTGTGAACACTTACATGTACATTAGCGAGGAAAAGGCTAGGTAGTGCTAGTCGGTGAGGGGTTAGTTTGCCTTGTTCGAATACCTCCTTTCTTCCCTCACCTTTGTTTACGGACGGTCTCATCGCCAACGTCTGGCGTTTCCTCCCAACAAAGTTGGTTCAGATGAATGTGGTGTTTTAGCAATCCCTTGGAGTAACTGTACACTGTCATTGAATACACTGTCTATGTATTGTAATCAGAGTTCTAGGAGTGCTTGTTTGCTTTATGAAGTGTTAACAAAACTGTACTAACCGAACAGACTAAACACAGTAACTAACAAATAACTACCAATTTACAATATCTTAGGAGACGCAGAGCCTTGCGTTGTGCAGCCACTGCATGCTTCAACAAAAACATGTCATGGGTTAAAGGCAGGGTTATTACTGTGGATGGGTATGTAAATGTGTTTAATGTAAAGTAATAATAAAACCATGCCCACATTTACATTGACAGTCAGCCTTCATCTGAGTGAGAAGGGGGGCAAAGTTGGCAGTAAAGAGGGCAGATAACAAGGAAGTCATTCACTCCAAGGTACTTAAAGCCAGAGTGGTTAAGCGGATAAGCAAGTCTGTCTGCTGAAGCTGCAATGCTGCTGGATTGATTGGGAAAAAGTTACTTTTTTAGAGCTTTTGACCAGAAAAATAACCAAAGTTATCCAGAATGGAAAGAATGCAGGGTAAAGAGGTTGCAGGGTTACGTACATAGAGCAGCAGGTCATCAGCATACAATGATATCCTATGCACCACGCCCTCCCTTGAAACACCCAGGACAGTGGCCCGCAATGCTACCGAAAGGGACTTAATGGCAATGGCAAAGAGAAAGGGGAACAGGTGGCAACCCTGCCTGGTACCACGTTGCAGGGCAAAGTAGTCAGAGCGAGAGTCATTGGTACAGACATTAGCCCTTGGGGATGCATACAAATGCCAGATCCATGAGGTAAATTTGTCGCCGAATCCAAATTTCCAAACAACAGCAAACAGTTACTCTCATTCACGTCTAGCAAAGGCTGTTTCTACATCCATGGAGACCACAAGCTCAAAGACGTTGAGTGCTATTTGGAATGAATAATGTTGGACAAGGTCAAAATGTAAAAAAAATATGTCTACCCTTGATAAAGCCTGTCTGTTCCTCCGAATTGACCCCTGGTAGGACAATTAAAAGATGCCTTGCTATCAACTTCTCAAGCACTTTCACATCAACACTGAGGAGGCTAAGGGGCCTGAATGAAGAACAGGATCTGGGATCCTTCCCATTCCTAAGAAGAAGTGATATTGACGCTTCTGTTAGTGTCAGAGGCAATACACCAGGTTCTACTGAGTCATTGATCCCACACTGATAACAGTAACGTGGCCAGCTGGATGTGAAATTTCTTAAAGATCTCAGTCTGGACCTGGAGCTTTGTTGCTTTGATTTGATAGCTCCAACCACATCTTCAAGTCTCAGAGGGGAGTTAGTGCCATCTGCAGTGTCAGCAGGAACCTCCAAAATAAGTTATGAGTTATTAAGCAAATAAAACAAGCAATTAGTAAAAAATGAAAACCTGCCCTTGTTTACAGTCTACTAACTTCACAAGGATTCATAGAATTTGCATTGCTGTCTTTGCCCATTTGTGCCCTATTGCCTTAGTTATGCCCATGGTACAATATATATTAGCACACACTCATCCACATTGTTTGTTATTTATTGTATGGTATGTGCACTATTATCATTTGCACTGTTACACTCAAGTGTTATCTATTACATTGTTATTGCCGAGCAACTTTTCATACCATCTCATCTACCTCTCTAATTTACCCCTCATTTGACACAAACTGTACATATACACTCACCTAAAGGATTATTAGGAACACCATACTAATACTGTGTTTGACCCCCTTTCGCCTTCAAAACTGCCTTAATTCTACATGGCATTGATTCAACAAGGTGCTGAAAGCATTCTTTAGAAATGTTGGCCCATATTGATAGGATAGCATCTTGCATTTGATGGAGATTTGTGGGATGCAAATCCAGGGCACGAAGCTCCTGTTCCACCACATCCCTAAGATGCTCTATTGGGTTGAGATCTGGTGACTGTGGGGGCCATTTTAGTAAAGTGAACTCATTGTCATGTTCAAGAAACCAATTTGAAATGATTCGAACTTTGTGACATGGTGCATTATCCTGCTGGAAGTAGCCTTCAGAGGATGGGTACATGGTGACCATAAAGGGATGGACATGGTCAAAAACAATGCTCAGGTAGGCTGTGACATTTAAACAATGCCCAATTGGCACTAAGGGGCCTAAAGTGTGCCAAGAAAACATCCCCCAAACCATTACAACACCTCCAATTTTGGTGTGCTCTTGCAAATTGTAGCCTCTTTTTCCTATTTGTAGTGGAGATGAGTGGTACCCGGTGGGGTCTTCTGCTGTTGTAGCCCATCCGCCTCAAGGTTGTGCGTATTGTGGCTTCACAAATGTTTTGCTGCATACCTCGGTTGTGGTTATTTCAGTCAAAGTTGCCCTTCTATCAGCTTGAAGCAGTCGGCCCATTCTCCTCTGACCTCTAGCATCAACAAGGCATTTTCGCCCACAGGACTGCTGCATATTGGATGTTTTTCCCTTTTCACACCATCCTTTGTAAACCCTAGAAATGGTTGTGCGTGAAAATCCCAGTAACAGTGTGAAATACTCAGACCGGCCCGTCTGGAACAAACAAACATGCCACTTTCAAAATTGCTTAATTCACATTTCTTTCCCATTCTGACATTCAGTTTGGAGTTCAGGAGATGGTCTTGACCAGGTCCACACCCCTAAATGCATTGAAGCAACTGCCATGTGATTGGTTGAGTAGATCATTGCATTAAGGAGGAATTGAACGGGTGTTCCTAATAATCCTTTAGGTGAGTGATATATATATATAAATATATATACACACATATATACATATACATATACACATATATACATATACATATATACATATACACATATACACATATATACACACACACATATATATATATATATATATATATAATTCACTTAAGAGAATAATAATAGCCATGATTATATTGTCTTGAAAGGCCTTCAGATGGCACTGGAGACTGGACACGGACGAGGTTCCGTGGAGGCAAGTGAAAGGCCAGAATCAGTGCCATGACACTCCATGAGACCACAGCAAAACCATCAGTGTCATCAGTTTTACTATATATAGGTATCTGATTGGGTACATTTTTTTATTTTGTTTTTTATTACATAAACAACTGACAACATATCTGCTGAATTCCAAATAAAAATATTGTCATTCAGAGCTTTTATTTTTCTAAAAATGACAATTGGTCAAAAATAACAAAAATATGCAGTCTTGTCAGTCCTTGAAAAATAATTGTATATTTATTTTTAAACAACACAATACTAGGAAGAGTTCAGAAATCAATATGTGGGGAAATAATAATTGTATATTAAGAATAATTGGCTTTCATGCATCGTGGCATCCGCTCCACCAGTTTTTCACATTGATGTTGGGTGACTATTCTACTTCTGAGTCCTGGCACAGAAATTAAAGCAGCTCAGCTTTGTTTGATGGCTTGGGACCATCCACATTCCAGAGGTTTGAAAAACCACAATTTGCAGTGGTCTCTTTCCAGAGCTGTACTGCACATGCCAGTGCTAAATGCTGTATCCTGGCACTCTTGGATGTAGTGTGCCTAAAAAATCTCTAAGTTATTGTTTATTAGCAATATACCACACTCCCTCATGCCCTATTGCTTAAAATCCACCCCTGTCTGTGACTCACTTAACCAATGATCAAAATGTTAAGAATGTACAGAACTTACCTTCAATAAAATAGCGAATCAATATGATAAACACTGTGACTTACAGGGGTACAGTCGTGTCAAAGGTGGGATGCACATATATTTTTTTTGTGCAGGACTACGTCTTTAGACCCCCTTTGTGTGAGTCCTCATATAAGTTTCATTGATATGACGGGGGACAAGAGACAGTTTATATATATTTTTTTGGGGGGGGGGGTCAGAGTTGTTTTGAGGTACAAGACATAAGGCATGCCAATTCTGATGTTTCTGATGTCATATTCATCCTAGGAGGACCCAAACCCTTGGAACATGCTTCAGGACCTTGTGGCCTGATGACTCCTTTCTGTCTCTGTCCTGTGCCCACCTCGCTGTGCTGGTGCCTACGTCACTGCTGTTGGTGATTACATTTCCACCTGGAGACTCCAGCTGTACATCTCCATAGCACGTCCTGTTGTCCCTGCCCAAGACCACCGAATTGTGTTGATGCTACCCAAAGACTATGGTCACAGCCCACCCATTCCTATCTCCATTTATGGACACTAATTGAACACTAATTGTAGCTCTATTGTTCACAAATTGTAGAAACCTTCCCAAAATTAGTTTGTTTGGTTGTTTGAGTTGATAACAAATCAATGTCTTTCAATTACATTTGAAAATGTTATTTCTATTAATTATATACACTAGGCTACATTATGAGTTCCATTTTGCCTGCAGCGTTTTTATGTGTGCACGATAGACTGTTCTTAATTCATCTCTTGTAGAATAGCAACCAGAGGGGTCCGCATGGTAAGTCGCTGCCTTACAGGAAAATATACTGTACATCATCCTAGTCAGCGGTTCAAGCCTGAATACGGCTTCTCTAAATTTGCATGGAACCTCCAGAACAATGCAGGGCAAATTGGCATAGCGCTGCCCGGGATTTGGGATCAATAAATCAGATCTACCTTGCCACATATCTCTCCAGCGACTCCTTGTGTGCAGATTGGGTGCCTGTATGTTCAATCGCAGAAGTATATTTATTTGGTGAGTGTAATTATCCTACACATGATCTGACTAAAGGCTTCTGTATTGGATGAGCAGTCTGAAAAGAATCCACAGCTCGGCGACATGTGGTTGACTGAACCATGTGAGCACTATCCAGGGAGTTGCGGACAAGGTAGGTTTAGTTTGTAATTAGACATGACTAATTGGGAGGGGAGAAAATTGGGGAAAATTATGCAAAAAAATGCATGTCCACTCTTGCAAATGACACTCTGAGCTAGATAAGGAAGAAAGTTGCAGTGAGGTACTAAGAGATCTAATACTGATCAAAATAAATGTCACAGTAAACAATGTTGTTAAGAAACAAACCAAAATACATTAAATCAGACTCACTAACAGACAAAACTGGTAAACGAGCTAGCGGACAAAGTTTATTGGTACCAAGCTGCTGCAAGCACCTGCAATTAATCTGCCAGTTGCTAGCAAAAAAGTTACCCAGAGATAGAATTTTTGGCTTCAGTTACAAAACTACTTATAAAAAACATATGACTGTTACAGTTTTAAAAACAGTGGCAAGCAATATTTAAGACTTTAAGACATTATTAGGCCTTAAATTTAGGAAAACAAAATTAAGACCATTAAATAGTAGAACGGCTTAGCCACTGTAAAACCTCAGACCGTGAGTATCTATATAACCTACTGTCGTAGAACTTGCACTAGCTCGAACCTGCTCTGAGGGCTGCCTGATGAGAGAGACAGTCAAATAATTACATCAAGCGCTTTAGGAACATAGATAAATTATAGATTTTTATCAATGTTCCCCTTTCAAGGTTAGATTTCTGTTAGTAAAAAAATAATTACTGTTTTTTCACAGCCCATGTTCACCAAGGGGGCTAATTTTAGTGGAGGGCACTGCACTTCAGCCATGTTTTGATGACAGTATTGTTCCACTCACTAAATAAAAAAGGTAGATATTGCCATATTACTTCACAGGCTACTGAAATGTGTATGTTTTTCTAATCTGCAGAATTATGTAACAGGGTAGAAGTAGCTAGTACACTCACTGGCCACTTCATTAAGTACACCTGTTCAATTGCTTGTTAACGCAAATATCTAATCAGCCAAACACAAGGCAGCAAGTAAATGCATTTAGTCATGTGGACATGGTTTAAGACAATCAGCTGAAGTTGAAATCAAGCATTAGAATGGGGAATAAAGGTGATTTAAGTGACTTTGAATGTGGTAATGTTGTTGGTGCCAGATGGGCTGGTTTGAGTATTTCAAAAAGTGCTGATCCACTGAGATTTTCCTGCAAAACCATCTCCAGGGTTTAGAGAGAATGGTCCGAAAAAGAGAAAATATCCAGTGAGTGGCAGTTCTCTGGATGAAAAATGCCTTGTTGATAGAAGAGGTCAGAGGAGAATGGTCAAACTGGTTTGAACTGATAGAAAGTCACTCCTGTCAGCGAAGTACAGGAAACTGTGGCAACAATTTGCACGAGCCCACCCCCCCCCAAAAAACTAGCCTTGATTTATGTTGCAACATTCAGATGGTGGGGTCAGAATTTGGCAGAAGCATGGATCCATCCTGCCCTGTATTAATGGTTCAGGCTGGTGGTGGTGTAATGGTGTGGGGAATATTTTCACAGTTTGGGCCCCTTAGTACAAATTGAGCATTGTTTAAATGCCACTGCCAAGTTGCTCTCCAGTGTTGAGATCGGAAGCCTGTAAATTGCGGAAGTATAGTCAGTGAACATTTTCATCCCATGCATGATCTGACTAAAGGCTTCCATGTTGGATTTACAATGCGAAAAGAATTGCCAGCTGTGCGACATGTCGTTGGATGAACCATCCATGTGCATGCTCCTCGCCATCCCACAGATCTGTCCAAGGAGTTGCAGTGCTGCCGACAAGGCCACGAGGACACCCCGCAGAATAATGATCCAAGAAATATGTTCTAACTATTGAGGGGGAGCACATTATTAGCTTCTAACATCTGTTTCTAACCCTTGATTATAAAGTCAGACAGATTGTTTACCTAATTGACTTTAATACTCTGAATATTCTTTCTTGAATTACACAAAATACACATACTTACATCCACAAACACACAGTGTTCATTCTCACACACTTCTAAACACATGCACAAACAAAAGCTCACACACACACACACACACATACACGCACATGCTGGTACACACACACATGCACGTGTACACACACACAAACTAACTCACATATATGGGTACATACATCCAAGAAAAATACATTTATATTGCTGATTTTCTAGTTTTGCAATACATTTCACAAATCATTGTTTGAAGTTAGAGGATACATAGAGTTCATGTAAAGATGTTTACATTTTAATGTGTCAAAAGGTGATGGACTCAAATTATACTATCAGTTATTTCTTAAAATGTGTATATTTATTTATATATTTAATTTAAACAATTTCCATCTTCACATTTCTGTAGACAAGTGATTATTGAGAAACTGTCATAGAGCTACATGATACTGCAAGTTTAAACATGAAATTTTGGTAATTCTAAATTGACAGTTCATAAGATTTATAATCTTTTCAAAAACTGCAGTACAGTCAGTTTAAAATAACAATTAGGCTTGGAGGACTACAATCAATATGAATGTTTGAAGAGGGTTAATCTTAAATTAATCTTCAACAATGCTAAATAGGCTGCCAAAGCAATGTGAAACTAAACACTTCCAAAAGATTGTTTCCTTCCTAACAAATGCAAAGCTTGCAGTAATGCTTTCAGTATAATGGTAGGTTTGACACACCAGAAAAAAGACAAAGTATTTAGTGAATGTGTATCCTCTGCATACCTGATTCAGCCACTTGGGAGATGTCCACTCCCTGCTCATTAGCCATGAAGCCCAGAATGGAAAACACCACGAATCCAGCAAAGAAACTGGTGCCACTGTTGATTAAAGCTAGCATGAAGGCATCCCTGAACAAAAACAAAAGGGGAAATAAGAACTAAAAAAGTTTCAAATCATACAGCAGAACATAATGAGACCATTTAGTAATCATATCACTTACTTGTAGCAGTCGTTGTGGAACCTGTTATAGCTGCCAAGGGCAGTGAGCGCTCCAAGCCCAATGGCATAAGAAAAGAAAATTTGTGTGCCAGCATCAATCCACACCTGCCAGACAGTAACAAATAAGAAAAGTGTTCAGTTTACATCACAGCACCATTGTTTTTCAGAAGAAGCATCGCACAGTTACTGTGGACAACTAGAGGTTCCAGATTGCTGGTTGATTGGACTCACCTGTGCCTCACCAAGCTTAGACCAGTCAGGCTTAATGTAATACATGATTCCGTCATAGGCACCGGGAAGAGTGACCCCCCTAACCAGAAGGATGATCAGGACAATGTACGGGAAGGTGGCAGTAAAATAAACAATCTGCACAAAAACAGACAGATGAGGGATTTTGAGGAATTATTAGATTCAACATCCCCATAAAATATTTTAGATAGCAAAATATATTTCAATACATTTCTTACAGTAGCACAGTAAGCATAATTTATTAGATATAATTAGATTTAATGTTTTTAATAATATTTTCATGTTCTCTTTTTTATGTGACATAAGTGAAAGGTCGATATGTATTAGGCAAGGTTGTTGCAACTTTTATTTTTGTTCTATGTTTGGTGGTGGCAGAGGAGAAGGCAGTCAGGGGCTTTTTTTTTAGAAGTGTTTTTTATATATTTCATCTATTTCTACTTTGTTTTATGGTACCTCCTTATATTGGAGCGCAAATACAGTTGCAATGTAAATTATTCAGCCCCCATTGCAAATCATGTTTATTGTCAAAATGTACAAACTGTCAGCTGTTTGCAGTGAAGAAATCAAACCAAAATCAATCGAAATAGCTAAACACAATGACTGATTCACGTGGTTTCTCAAAATTCAACTGCAAATGCAACTGATAATGACTTTTCTAGTCTCAAAATTATTCAAACCCTTTATGGCAAGCATCTTTAGTACTTAGTAGAGCACCCTTTCGCTGTTATTACCTGCTGCATACAAGACGCATAGCCAGACACCAGCCTCTGGCAGCATTCCTGAGGAATCATAGCCCATTCCTCATCATTCCTGATGAGCAATGAACTCCACTTCAGTAATATTATTGGGTTTGTGTACTGCAATTTCGGAGCAGACTTTTCTTGTGCTTTTAGGTCAAAAGTGGTATACTGTACATCTTTGAATTTTGGCATGGAAACCTTCTGCATTTAATATGCACCTTACTGTGCTCACTGAAAGTCTTGCTGCAGGTAATTTGTAGTCAATCAAGGGTTTTTTACAACCTGCCGCCTCAGGACTAGTGATGGACCGATTTTATTGGCCGACCAATATATCGGGCCGATATTTGAGATTTTAAGTGTATCGGCGTTGGCCGATAAGCGGCTGATGCGTTTGCCGATTTTCCCGGCATTATTTACAGACAGGCGTCCACACAGGCAGCTCTGCGTTGCTGGAGACGCTGCAGTTCACGTGCAGACCATGCACTGCCTTTTGTTCTACCTCACCTGTTTTTACTATTTGTTAAATATTGTTTTTTTTAATTCAATAAATGTTCCTTTTTTAAATTGAGACTTACATTTGTTAACATTATTGTTTCATTTTTACGATGTAAATTGAGGGAGCAAAAGCAGTATTTGCTCCAAATATTGACTTAAGAAAATCGGCAGCCCGTATCGGTCATTGGATAAAGCTGATGAAAAGAAATCAGTATCGGCATTGGCACTAAAAAATCCATATCGGTCGATCCCTACTTTGAACATGCAAACTATGCTTACAACGGTGTCTCTGGAAATATTTAGTGCCTTCGCTATCTTTCTGTATTCTGTTCCTTGTGGTGATGATCTCTTCTCTTAAAGTTTGGACCATTCTTTTGTTTTAGCCATGTTTGTAAAATCCCTAGCCAGTTCAGGTATTTCATGTGTTCCAGCTCAAGCACACCTGGTGTAAGTAATTAAGTTATTGATTAGTTGCATCAGGTGTGCTTGAGACAACACCTGTTTTGCATGTTTGCGCTGAGGGATTTTTTTCAGAGGGTTGAATAATTCTGAGATTGGAGCTGTCATTGTGAGCTATTTCAATTGCTTTTGTTTGAAACAGCTGACAGTCTCTACATTTTCACAATAAAACCGATTTGCAATGGGGGTTGAATAATTATGATTGAAACTGTAGAAGACTTTGAGCTGTGTACACATTAATGTAGACAAATGCTACGTAGTACAAAATTTAAGAGACCACCGCTAAATTTTCTGAAATCAATTCCATTGAAAACCTCTGGAATGTGATGAAGAGGAAGATGGAGGGTCACAAGCCATCAAATACAGTCGAGCTGCTTGAATTTCTGAACCAGGAGTGTCATAAAGTCACCCAAAATCAATACCAAGATGCCTGAAAGCCAATAATTAATATTATACACTTACTGGCCCTGTTGTTGCCTCTCTACTGTTCTTAGCTGACAGGAGTGGCAACCTGTGTGGTCTTCTGCTGCTACTGCCGTCTGGTAGACGTTACCGGAGCATCAAGGCACGGACCACCAGACTTACAC
>JACXGM010001391.1:43526-55725 GCA_016801145.1 Umbra pygmaea
TGATGTAGCAGAATTCAAATGCACCTTTAAAAGCAATTTTTCCATGCCAATCTATAATATTTACTACTTCTACTGTTGTACATTTTCCAGACCACTGCTTAGTACATAGCGTTTAGTATTACTATTACTATTGTCATTATTATTAAAAATTCTTATATTGTTGTAATTCTTGTTTTTTAAGCCCACTGCATAGAATCGCCGTGCCATGTCAAAAAGAATTTCTCTGCATAGGATGATGTATGTTATTCGATGCATATGATAAATAAACTTGACTTGACTTGCTGTAGCCTATCTGCTTCAAGGTTTGACATGTAACAAGCGGTTATTATGTTGACTTTCTATTAGCTTGAAACAGTCTGGCCATTCTCCTCTGACCTCAATGAACTACATGCCTAAATGCATTGACTTGCTGCCATGTGATTGGCTGATTAGATATTTGCGTTACTGAGGAGTTGAACAGGTGTACCTATTAAAGTGGCCAGTGAGTGTATTTTCTTTGCATTATTCAAGGTCTGACAACACTTTTTTATTTTATCTTGACCATTTAGCATTTTCTGCAAATACATTCTCTGACAATATTTGAATTTAGTATTTGGCAGAAAGCTTGTCAGTACTTCATGGAATACAATAAAATTGTTCATTTTACCCAAACACACACCCATTAAAAGTAGGTTATGATAATTTTGCACTTGTCACTTAATTTGTTTTAGGGTTGTATAGTGTACTTATCAGTTATCAGTTTGATTTAAAGTAATATCACCACCAAGTCAGCAATTTAAAGATAAATCAAGATCCAACATTCTACATTCCACCAATCACAATTTTAAGGAATGTTGCTTTAAGGCAGTGGTACTCAAATCTTTCCTGGGAATTCTGATCCATCTCAAAATGTTGTTGTTCCTTTGCAGGGCGGCTTTTTTTGTTCATCTTTAGAAATAATGATATTAGCAATGGCAAAGTGTTGATTTGTTTCACTTACCAAGACAATGTCCAAACTATAATAATCAAAGTGTAGTCTGCACATAGTTTTGAGATGGGACCAAGCCCAGAGGAGTTGGTGGCGCTTCTGGACAGTGTTGCTATATGGCTGTGGATATTCCCGAGCCCATGTCAGAATATCCACTACAGACCCAAGATGGTTTTTAAAACACGGCTTTCCCCTTTACGAACCAAGATTTGACCGGATTCTTTGATTCTTTTAGTTATATTTTGCACTGCAGAAGGTGAAATGGGCCAAAATCCTACTGATTTGTCTTTGGGGAATGTTGTTCTCAAAGTGTTCGCTGACGCATCTGTTCTCAGATTGTCGAGCCTCGATCCATCCTTGCTCTTGAGGGCCTTTTTTGGAGGTTCATTATATATTATGATTACATGATATTATGATTACACTTTTTTGAAACGGGTTGCACGCATCAATTTCAAAATAAATGTTTACCTTAAAAAACTATGCAGTTGATTAGGTAAAACATCCCATTACTTGTCTTTATACGTTTTTTTGTTTAAATACGTCAAAGTACACTGACAAATCACTCCTCTTTGATTTATTAGCATTTTCCATACTGTTCCAAATTTTTTTGAATTATGGTTGTACTTAGCCATTTGATTTAACCAACCTGCACTAATTGCTTTTTTAATATTCATTTTTTTTCAACTTGATAAGTGATTTCTGAATCTAAAACAGTCTATAATTGCACAAGGTGTTCACAATCCATGTCCTGGGTGATCATTAATATTTGTTATGAAAAGGTATTTTAAACAAAGGCATTGCATTTGTGGTCACATGCTGGAGGCACTCATATGAGCAGTAGGAATATAATTATTATTTTCCCTGCCAAACTGCTCTTTATCTAATCAGTACAAAATTCCAAACACAGAACTTTGACCCAGTGCCATATTATCATATTTTCTACAACTGTATAAATGTCTAAGCCATTATTGTTTTACTAACTCTGCTGTCCAGTCACATTTTCAGGCATGACAACAACTCTCCACATGAAAGTCTGTTTTGTATTAATACACAGCTAGGATAGGAGACATATTCTCTGACTAGCACTTGTTCGTATAACAATTCTATTTTGTTACTGGCAATCATTACTCAAACATGTCCTACCTAGTAAAAATACAACTATATTTAAATTACAAATCGTATCGATGTAGGTTACTCCCTAGTTGCTCACTGATCCTGTCCCTTTGTAAACAAATGCATTTCCATGTAACTGTGAATAGATTTCCATTTCCAAATAAATCATTAGTGCTGGAGATAAAAAAAAAATTATTAGCAAGGGAATCTTGTTCTTGATGCCACCTCTACAAGCAGAGAACATGGCGTTAGCTCGTTTCACGATGACACAGACATAGGTTGGAACTTTTAAACATTGATTGCTTTGTTTGTAATATATCCAGGTTCTTGTCATGTTGTCATGCCTTAAAGCCGTAATGCTTATCGATTCATAATACCTTCATGTTGCCTTCATAAACACTACATTACAAAGCATTATATCTTTTCAATATGTCACTGCTTTAAAATGTTAATTTAATACTTTCTTTTAAACAGCAAAGCACCTCAGGAAATTATGAAAGGAAGTAATGGCTGAGTAATGGAAGTAATGGCTGAGACCCAAGATAACATGGCTAACAGCAATTTTTAAGCACAATCCAATGAGTGGGCTTTATTTGATCAAATTTATGTTTCTGCATTATGTCATTAACTAATTTCATAAAAAAACAAAAATGTAAAATACTTCCATTGTGGGCATCTGGACAAAGAACAGGGAGATTACGAGCACTACACTCAATCAATTATGGAATTGTATACACCACAAACTTAAAGGGGTGCTACACACTAGAGGGAAAGTTTGGTAGTATCTAGCTTGTCCCAGGCATTTCTAGGACAAAGATATGTGATTCATACACATTTAGGCATAAGGATGAGTGGAACCCATTCCTCCATACTTCATCATGCTGGGTCTTGGAGACGGGTTCTGAACAATAATTTAGTCCTGTTTTTTTCGCTTTGCAAGACATCTGTGTTATAATGATCACACTACAAGTCCTTCTGATGGTTTCTCTTGGCTATCCTTGATTTTCTTAACTGTGTTGTCTTTTAGCAAGGTTCCCACAGGGGTGTTTCTTGCCAAGAAAAAGCCAGCTTCAGGGGTAATAACACTTTGTTCATTGTCACTCTATCTCAGCCTCTTCTTTTGTATTACCCTTCATGATAAGTCCAAACATTTGATAAAATAAACTTGGTAAATCACTTAATTTATTTCTATGGTGGGAAGAAAATTGATGTTTGATGTAAAAACCTCTTCAACTGCAAATCTAATTAATCGTTTAGTTTATGCATGAGCATGATAAACGTCTGGAATGTGATAAAAGGAAGGTAGATGGACACGGGCCACTAAACAAAGACAAGCTGCTTCAATTTCTGCTCCAGAAGTGGCATAAAATCACCCCACATCAATGCAAAAGACTGGTGGAGAGCATGCAAAGGCGCATGAAACCCAATTATTATTGTACAATTATTATTATTATTATTTCACTAAATATTGATTTCTGAAATCTTCCAAAGTTAACACATTATTATTGTGTTGTTTAAAAATGAATATTAATATATTTTCTTTGCATTATTTGAGGTCTGACAACACTGCATATTTTTTATTTATTTTGACCAGTTGTCAATTTTTGTTGTTATTTTGGTTAAATAAATAAAAAGTAGAGACAAAACATAGGGTATTTAATCAGGAATGGACAAAGACTATGTGCTGCAGCTGCACGTAACGTGGTGTGCTTGATATGTAAACAAATAACTGAGCTATGCTCAATACGTTACTTATTTCATTATTTTTGACCTGCCACTTCACATTCCAACTGATCTATGATTTTATGAATTTAGAACAAACTGCATAAACTGTATATAGAGTATTCTTCCTACACTGTAGAATATCCTGCTGTCTGTTTTTGTGTATGTGTATTTTATTTGTAACTTTATTTTGTCTTGCGATATATCTCGGCAAAGTTGCAATTGCAAATGAGAATCTGTTCTCAATCAGCCTACCTACGTTAGTTAAATAAAGGTGAAATAAAAAATATATAAACTATTAACTATGAACTGTTCAGTGTTCACGCTCAGAAACAGCTTGAGCTCTGTGGATTAATGTCAATAGACGTTTTCCTTTATGAAATTCCAGAAATCAGTACAAAATCTGCCACACAAACAGATTGCAAAATGGTATCCTACTTCTTATCCAACTGTATAACTACATTTCATAACATTTTATTTAAAAACAAAATGCTGCACATATATCGTTGACGTAGTTACATGCTTTATCCTTGGTAACAACAAAAAACACTGAGATTCTATTATTTTTACTACAAAGATACCAGGGTAGTACCCTTTCAGTAACAGGCTTTAATTTCAAGCAATACCAATACTTTATTTTGTTGGGGG
Source organism: Umbra pygmaea (assembly GCA_016801145.1). NCBI lineage: Eukaryota > Metazoa > Chordata > Actinopteri > Esociformes > Umbridae > Umbra > Umbra pygmaea. The sequence continues at coordinate 47,977 of JACXGM010001391.1, forward strand.
GGGGTTAATGTTTTTTTTATTAAACAGTACAAAAGGAAATAAAAGCTGGGCAGACAGGTAAAAGGGAGACAGAGAGGAAGGGCACAGTCAGACAAACTGGGCTCAAACCCCAGTCACCAGGGGACGTGTAGATTGGAGTTGGGATCTTAGATACCTACACTAACTCCAGCACTGGATGCAGATTATCATTCAGCCTTGTGTTTTATCATGGGTGCAAATGAATAGTAATCCTGTTTGTTAAAAACAAGGCTGGTGTCGCCATTGTACCATGTAGAAGTCAGGTTGTGTAGCTGCCGACGATGCAGGGTTAGAGGGAATTGAACAAGAGGGGAGAAAAATGGGTAAAGATAATTCTGTCTAAACAATTATGTTTTTACTGTTTAGTGTGATTGTATTTCTAAATGTTTGTATTTGAAATGTCCATTTTGTATGTGTTTTTAATTGTTGCAGTACAGGGCTCAGCTGTAAAGGCAATAGGGATCTCAGTTGATTTCTCTGTATCATTTTTAGATAAGACTAAGACCTAAGGTTATCAAGATTTTTATTGTTGACATTTATTTTTATTTTTATTTGACATTTATTTTATTTGACAATTTATTTAAAATGTATTTATTTATGGAAAAATGATTCAGAGTCCAAGGTCCCTCTGATAGCTGAGCCCTGTGAACATTTTGTGAACTAAAATGAAATAAAATGACAGGAACCTCAGTAACAATTACAATTACACTTAACAATAAATAGTTAATTAATTATGAATTTGAATTGTGCTATAAGGAACCCAAAATTCTAGCTTAAGAGTTCTATCAACATACTTTGCAAAAGTGAGATGCATGAAATAAAAAAGCAGTTTCACCAACTCTGAATGAACACAAGGTATTTCTAAGACTAGTCTTGTGAGCGTTTTTGATTTTGAAATGTGCTGCATGGAGTAGTGTTCCAAGATCCCTCCAAAAGGTGCGCATCAACAGTGTCAGACTTTACAAGGAGAGGCTATTTATCAGAGCTATTTATTATCCAGGGGGTCTTTATGAAATTGACTTTAAGGGGGCCAACACTTTTGAAACCTATGTTTTCAGAAAATATCATACTATTCAATTAAATGTTTTGTGTTTGAGAAATGATTGTTTTGAAATAGAAGTATACTTTTTAAACCCAATCTAACTGTATAATGGGTGATTTTAGGAATAAACAAATAAACAATCCTGGCTTTGCATGAAAATGTTAAAATCCCTTGTGACAACTCAATTTAATATGACACCTCAATAAAACACAAGTTTATATATGAATGTTGGTTAAGTCACATTTGACATTGGTATTTATGTCACACTGTTATGCTATGTTTTAATGAGTGTGCTTTATAAAGCAGACATATGGATATAATTGCTTTGTAACACATTTATGTAGTGTTTACAAAAGCATTATGAATCATTACCATGCTCAGTATCTAAGTGGGACCAGATAATTTATAGCCACATGTTAGGTCCTCACAAAGTCACTATACATTTTTATTAATTAATTAAAACAATAATGGAAAATGTGGTTTTAGTAAATATATATCTCCCTTTATTTTCTTTTTTATTTCTCTGTGTATGAAATGTACTCTGCATAACTCAATAATTGTTCAAATGCAGGAATCCAACGAAAGACCAGTTGAATTGGACAAGGAACAAATCTAACAGCTACTAACCGGAAGAGTGTCAGTTACAACATGGTGAGTTACAATGTAGAAGAAAACCAAAGACCTGCCTAAAACACGTGATCACTGCAGCTGCACTCTCCTAACCTATGCTGCTCATATACAGTCCTTAATAAGACAAGGATAAGCTTTTCTAAACCTGCAGTAACGTGTTACTTACCTTGCCTGTGGACTTCACCCCCTTCCACACGCAGAAGTACACCATCAGCCACACTGCCATCAGACACAGCATAAGCTCCCAGTTGATGACACCAGGGTAATCTAGCCCTTCTGAGATGTTCAACACCTTGTTTCTATAGCAGAGAAATCATGAAATAAAGTTGGATAAAAACAACCTGCTTTTTAGATTTGTCAAAATCTTTTATGATCTAGTGCTTTTTTAATAAAAGAACTCTCCTCAAGAACAGTGAGAAGTTTAACAATCATATTGGAGTCCTGAACTAATCAAACTTGTTAGTTCAACTTTGATAATTGAAAAGGGGTGCTACAGCTGGAAATCTTCAAATACATTAAACAGTCAGGTGTCCAAAGAAGTACTACACCTATCGGTAAAAATAATAAGTATATATCAATGCTCGTAATAACATATTTAGGACCTAAACAGTTAGGAGTTACCAGCAGGTGTGTTGATGATATTAAAAGGCAGAGAATTAGGAGCATCTGCAAAATGGTTGTGAAGGTAAAAGCGTATGCTAAATGACTAATATGTAAATGAATGAGAGGTTAGTGTGCCATTGTCATGAAATTGATTTGGTGAAGTTGAAAGAATTATATATTTCTGTATGCTCAAACCCAAAATAATCTACACTTACACCTACTCATGCCAACATAATTTATATCCAAAAGGCTAATAAAATTTGAATAATCTTTCGATTATTTCATGAACCTATCTATCCGAGACTGTAGACATATGTAGATGATGTTGAAAGTGCAATTTTATTGTTTAAAATATGCATACAGTAGAATGGAAATGTCCTTTAGTGAAAATAAGAAACATTAAATACAGTCAAAATTATTCAGTCCCCATTGCAAATTAGGTTTATTGTTAAAATATACAGACTGCCGTTTGTATTGAACAAATCGAACAAAAAACACTAACTGAAATAATGGTAGTCAGAATTTGGTGTAAACAACATGAAAGCATGGATTTATTCTGCCTTGTATCAATGGTTCAGGCTGTTGGTGTTGTAATGTTGTGGGGGATATTTTCCACGGCACACTTTGGGCCCCTTAGTACCAATTGAGCATCATATAAACTGCCATACCCTACCTGAGTAGTTGCTTACCATGTCCATCCCTTCATGACCACAGTGTACCCATTTTCTAATGCAGGGGCCTCCAACCCTGGTCCTGGAGAGCTAACATCCTTTAGGTTCACTCCAACCACACATAATAGAGCCTCATTAACCTTATCAACCAGCTACTCTAATTATTAGAATCAGGTGTGCTAAACCAGGGTTGGAGTAAAAACAATCTGGGCCCGGTTCCCCAAAACGTTCTTATCGCTAAGTAGTTCTTAACCTATAGGTTAAGAACGTTTTGGGGAACCGGGCCCTGGAGAGTAGCTCTCCAGGCTCAAGGTTGGAGAGCCCTGTTCCAATGGCTACTTCCAGCAGGATAACGGGCCATGTTACAAAACTCACATCATCTCAAACTGGTTTCTTGAACATGACAATGAGTTCACTGTACTAAAATGGCCTCCACAGTCACCAGATCTCAATCCAATTGAGATGTGGTGGAATGGGATATTCACATCATGGATGTGCCACTGAAAAATCTGCAACAACTAAAAAAAATTATTGAGGAATGTTTCCAGCACCTTGTTGAATCTATGCCTGGAAGAATTAGGGCAATTCTGAAGGCAAAAGGGATCCAACACAGTACTAGCAAGGTGTACATATTGAAGTGACTGGTGAATGTATTGTTCATTGGGTGTTATTATATATATTGACGAATATATCCTAACTTGTTACAAACTATTGTTTTTTATTAATGTCTCACCATTGATCTTACATAATATAACCATATACAATTCCACTACCACATAATTGGGTGACAGACTTCTCGCTTAATACAGTGCATTGCAGAGGAAGTATTTACCCACTTGGTCGTTTGCACATTTTCTAGTGTGACAACCTAGAATTAAATAGAATTGTATTGGGATTTTTACCATTTGTTTTACACAACATACTGAACACATTGAAGGGAAAACATATGTTTTTTATTGTGACACAAATTTTATGTAAAAAATTAGAAAAGCTTAAATTTTACAGGCCAAAAAAAGAGCTGCGCCTGTTCTGCACTGGGCCAGCCTCTCCATTGCTCTGCCTACCACTGGATGTGTCTCCTGCCAACATCTAAGCCAGAGTGTTGTTGTGCTGGAGGGGAGAATGTCTGTACTGCACCTGGCTTGGCACCACAAGCTCTGGAGATCCAGTAACAGTGAGGCTTCCATTGGTCCCCTTGGAGGATACCTGACCCAGGCAGGGAGCTAAACCAAGGCACCAGGTCTGCTCCACTCACTCAGCCTCCCAAGTTCTGGATTGCCATCTGGGAAGTAAAGTATTCTGGAAGGCGAGATGCCAGGTCTATTTAGGCTTTACAACTGGGTAACAAATTCCAGGTTCAGGAAGAACTGGCTGTCCCCACCAACCCCGGCAGGGTTAAGGGACACACCACCATACCACCAGCACGGCAGTCTTCTTCTCAGGAAGACCTTCCATTAAAACAATGTTCCCTGTCCCCTACTAGGCCTGCAGTCTTTGGAGGCAGAAAACCGGGGAGTCCCCAACTTTCCCAAAAAACTGAACCCCTCAGTGTTCTACCTGTTCTAGTTGTGGACTTATTTTCCACGTTTTCTGTTACCAAGGTGCCCGGAAAACAATGTTAATTGAAACGGACCTCTCCGACACAGTGATTTAAAGTCACACCAGCACCATGACCAGCTCCGCAGCCTATGGAATCACAAACAATCAGTAGGCTGCGGAGCTGGCCATGGTGATGAATCCACCTCTTGTGGCTTTATATCACTGTGTGGGAGTTGTCAGTTTCGCTCCCTCACAAAATTGTGACATCTGTGGTATTGTGCTGTGTGCTGAAACTGCACATTTTAGAGTGGCCTTTTATCGTGGCCTGCCTACGACACACCTGTGCAATAATCATGCTGTCTTATCAGCATCTTGATATGCCACACCTGTGAGGTGAATGGATTATCTCGGCAAATGAGAAGTTCTCACTAACACAGATTTAGACAGATTTGTGAACGATATTTGAGAGAAATAGGCCTTTTGTGTACATAGAAAGTGTTGGATCTTTGAGTTCAGCTCATGATAAATGGGGGCAAAAACAAAAGTGTTGTATGTCAGTGTACATACCTTGCTCAAAAGATACTGTTCCTCCAGGGACAATCTGATGGTGGACAATTTTACAGTTTTTCTAAACCATACAAATATATTCCTCCGGGATTATCTACACACAAACAGGTATGGCTCCAGCATCTGCAACTCCCTGGACAGAGTTGTGGGATGGTGAGGGGCACTACACTCAGCCATGTGTCATCCAGCCGCCGACTGTTTTCGCACTGTTCATCCAACATGGAAGCCTTTAGTCAGATCATGCATTTGATGATTATGTTCACTGACTATACTTCCACAATTGAATTCACAAGCGCCCGAGCTGGACACAAGGAGTTGCTGGAGAGCTACATGGCAGGTTAGGTAACCTTATTTATCTAACCCAAATTTTAGGACCTGTTCTTTTTACTGTATGTTCTGTATGCTGATGGCACTGTTATATCTATGCCACTGCTCTGACTATTGACCGAGCAGGATTTTAAAGCTGATCAGGTTGCCCTTCCAAATCTAAAGCTTGTCCTTAATTTTGGGGAAAAAAATACGTGTCCCATAAAACCATTCATACTGGTTTGCATCTCTACTTTTAAATTCCAAGAAATATACTAATTAATCATCATCAACCACTTTCTTTGATATAGATAAGTCATAGGACAGGAGATTGTCAAACTTTACAAAAAAGAAAACACTACTTCATGTATTATATCCATCGGAGGAAAGTTCTTAAGAATGGTGACCATGTAAATTAGTTTTAACTAGGCTAATCATTTTTTAATGGATTTCTGATTCGTAATCCTGCGTACAGTACCTGGTAAATTATTATTAGAGTGAGGGCATGATTGGGTAACTAAATTTCATTTTAATGGATAATTAAAAGCTATGCATTGGTATAGGTAACCTCTACTGACATGTCCTGGACCTGAGTATTTCACAATCTGCTCAGTTACTGGGATTTTCACGCACAACCATTTCTAGGGTTTACAAAGAATGGTGTGAAAAGGGAAAAACATCCAGTATGCGGCAGTCCTGTGGATGAAAATGCCTTGTTGATGCTAGAGGTCAGAGGAGAATGGGCCAACTGCTTCAAGCTGATAAAAGAGCAACTTTGACTGAAATAACCACTCCTTACAACCGAGGTATGCAACAAAGCATTTGTAAAGCCACAACACGCACAACCTTGAGGCGGATGGGCTACAACAAAGAAGACCCCACCGGGTACCACTCATCTCCACTACAAAAAGAGGCTACAATTTGCAAGAGCACACCAAAATTGGACAGTTGAAGACTGGAAAAATGTTGCCTGGTCTGATGAGTCTCAATTTCTTTTGAGACAATCAGATGGTAGAGTCAGAATTTGGAGTAAACAGAATGAGAACATGGATCTATCATGCCTTGTTACCACTGTGCAGGCTGGTGGTGGTGGTGTAATGGTTTGGGGGATGTTTTCTTGGCACACTGTTGGCCCCTTAGTGCCATCGTTTAAATGCCACGGCCTACCTGACCATTGTTTCTGACCATGTCCATCCCTTCATGGCCACCAAGTACCCATCCTCTGATGGCTACTTCCAGCAGGATAATGCACCATGTCACAAAGCTTGAATCATTTCAAATTGGTTTCTTGAACATGACAATGAGTTCACTGTACTAAAATGGCCCCCACAGTCACCAGATCTCAACCCAATAGAGCATCTTTGGGATGTGGTGGAACGGGAGCTTCATGCCCTGGATGTGCATTCCACAAATCTCCATCAACTGCAAGATGCTATCCTATCAATTTGGGCCAACATTTCAAAAGAATGCTTTCAGCACCTTGTTGAATCAATGCCATAGAAAACATAGAATTTAGGCAGTTCTGAAGGCGAAAGTGGGTCAAACGCAGTATTAGTATGGTGTTCCTAATAATCCTTTAGGTGAGTATATATATATATATATATATATATATATATATATATATATATATATATACACATACATATTTATACACACACATATATACACACTAGGGATGTCACGAGAACCGATACTAATGAATACTTCCGGTTCTAAAATGACAAAACACAGAAGATTCCCATTTTTTTAAGCACCGTAGGCACCGTTAGCGAAGATGCCAGTTAGCAATAGCTAACTTTGTCAGGGGAGGTTAACTCAAAATACCAAAAGCAAACAAAAAGGGCTTTGTCTCGTTGTGAAAAATCGCTAGCTACAGGTAGTCTGCTTTGTTCGATGGAGGTTAATATACTTTTTCACTTTCACACTTGAAATGGGTGCACCGTTCCCGGAGGTACTGCAATACCGAGTTGATGTGTGGAGAGGACGGAGCAAGTCCCGTTTCCGACCCCATGTTCAAAAAATCAATTTACTATATATAGAACGTATCAGATATTAAACTGATAATAACATATTCAAAGCTTTAATTATCCAATACAATACAGTAGTGGTGCAACGGATCGTCATTGATCCGTGATCCGTTCGGATCAATATCTTCGGTTCGGGACACACGTGACCCGCGGATTGATTACTGAAATAAAAAAGTTTTGCGCATGTTCAGTCCGCTCACAGCATGGTCATGGCGAGCGGAGAAACGGAGGAGCTTGGACGTCCCGCGTCATTTAAATCCCCTGCATGGGAGAATTTTGGCTTCCTTGTTAAATATAATGAAGGAAAGAGGTTAGTGGATAAAACCGTGACAGTGTGTAGGCACTG
>JACXGM010001392.1:0-13349 GCA_016801145.1 Umbra pygmaea
GGACATTGTCTGAACCGCTGGGACATTGTCTGAACCACTGGGACATTGTCTGAACCATTGGGACATTGTCTGAACCACTGGGATTTCATCAGAACAATTCAATTCCATATAACCAACATTAATACAACCTACTGAAACACCTACTGTATAACATCGAAACAATACCTTATTGTGACAATGAATACTGACTGGGTTAATTGATAGTCCTATGTGGTCTAAGGAGTGACAAGAGAAATCTAATGTTAGTACTCAATCACTTGTCTAGGATACAGTTACCAAATCCAACATACGATAGGATTAATAATACATTGATTAAAGTGATTGGAAATAAATACATAGCAATCAAATCATATTTTTATGATTTGGAATTAATTAATCTACAAAACCAAACTTTACAAACAAACGTATAAGACAGGACAAGGATGCAATCTTATGCGTTTTCAGACTGATACTACAATGGTGCACAGCATGGAGGGGTGGTGAGTGTTACGTAACCTACAGTACCAAAACACGTTAAAGGAGGATTTTGTTCTGTGCAAAATTTGTATGTGGAACAATAAGGAAAAACTCCAATGACAGGGCACTACAGGGAGACTAGCGTTCAACAACATCAATTTAAACAAGGACTTACGCTGTGGCCCTCGTTAAACCCTGACCTGGGTCTGTGCACTGATTTAATCCACACTGCACCTGAGACTAAAGAAACAAATTGAAGGAGAACAAACAAGTGACCTAAGAAGGAATGCTGAACAAGATGTATCATTGCAGGTAGAAGGTGTTGCCAAATATCATGTAGAGGCCTGGATTCTAGCATTTAGACCGATGTTTCTCACCCTGTTACCTTGGAGAAAGATGCCTACCATTGTCATCTGGTGACTGGTCAGAGCAGAGGGGTTGGAACTGTGAGGCACTGCCACTGGTTCTCTGCTCTTCTGGATTCAGCTCCATAATCTCCTCTGGAGAAGACAAAGCTACAAATCAGTTCTTAGTCCTGATGAACTTGCTGGCATAGACTGATTCCCCATTAACCACAGTTTAACCATAAGCCGTGTACAGGGTCATAGTGTACTGTAGGTGAAACAACAATGCACATCTCCATACCATCATAGTGGTAGTCCCAGCAGGATTTCTGGATGGACTCAGTATCTGAGGGGGTGTTGGAGCGTGGCCGTCCAGGTAGGGTTGGGGCCACGCTGCACACGGCCACCCCTCTCCTCTGGACGGTCACAGAGTCGAGGTCAGGGACGAAGGGGCAAATATCTGTAGGCTCCACCAGCTTAGGATCCTCAATGGAACCCCTGTTTATGGTGTGGTGTGAGCCGCTGGGGTAACTAGGGGTGTAGGACACAGGTCTCACAGGGAGCTGTGGTGGAACTTCCCGGCTGGGCCTGACCTCCAGGTAGGCACTTCCAAAGAAGTCTTTATCATCTTCATCCTCAAATTTAAACGTGGACATTTATTTAATTCGTCATGCACTTACAAACATAATACCAATAATACCATGCAACAGGAAAGAGACGCAGACATAAAATAATACCTTGTCCACATCCGTTTCCTCCTGCTTGGCTCTATTCCGGACAACAACAAAGAGCAGTGCCAGGCCGAAGACGATCACCAGGAACATAGCCAGTCCCAGGAACCCCTCCAGGCGGACGGACCAGCTGGTGAACAGGAGCTCCTTTTTGTCCACCACCTCCATCTGACAGAGGGGCCCAGCGAACCCGGGCACACAGCTGCAGTTGAAGGAGCCATAGGTGTTGACACACACACCTCGGTTGGAGCAGGGACTCTCTGTCTGCATGCACTCATCTACGTCCTCAAGGCACCTGGGCAGAATAACAGTCCAGACCCATCTTTACATACAGCTTCTATGGAGCCTGTAATAAATGCTAACCTAGCCCCTACACTACTACACTACTACTGACCAGAGAGCTGTAGCGCACTCTCATTTAGACATTTAGGAGACACATCCATTATCTATGCACAGTGCCATTTTTTTACGGCTGTTACAAAACAAACACAGTGTAATATTTATTAATGGTATACCAAACACAGTGTAACATTTCTGGATGTGTCAAACCAAACAGTGTAACATTTCTGGATGTGTCATACTAACCCGGCCATGGAAGAGGAGAGTAGATAACGATAATATTATGTCTGTGCTTACCGCTCTCCCTGGAACCCAAGCTCACACTCACAGACAGCCCCATCCAGACTGTCGATACACCGGCCAGCGTTTCTACAGGGGTTATGTTTGCAGTACGGACCAATCTCGCACCTGGACGTGGACATACAACCTTTTTAACATCTAATCCATCACTTTGTTCTTCAGTATTTTGTATAAACAAACACAAGAACAACAAAAACACACTATAACAAATGCCAAGCACATAAGGCTAGCAGGTATGATTAACACGGTCCAAACTAAGGATATCGGCTGTGTCCCAAATGGCACCCTATTGCCTATAGTGCACTATCCCATACCAGGTTTGTTTGAAAGTATAGGGCTCTGCACTAAAAGGGACTAAACAGGATTAGGGTGCCATTTGGACAGAACAACTCCCCACGCAGCCCAAACAGAGGGAATACAGGTTGTATTTACCGTGGTCCAGAGTAATGTCCCCTACACTGGCAGTAATAGTGCTGGAGGTCCAAGATGCACGTTCCTCCATACAGACAGGGGTTAGAGGAGCAGGGGCTAGCTGCTACCTCACAATGTAGCCCACTGAACAAGGCAGTGCATTTACACATGAAACCTGAAAACCGTACAGTATATATACAATTTGAGTGTATAAATACACAATTTAATTTTGTTACAAAACAAAATAATAAAAAGACACAACGTTTAGATCAATGTGTCCTGTACAAGAGTAGTCATGGTGATTACTCTTGTAATCACCTAGTGGTGATTTCTCAGTTTCTTTGTGCTACCTCCATGAGGCAGTGGGGTGCAGGTTCCTCCATTCACGCAGGGCTCAGAGGCACAGTCTGGGGCAGGGATGCTGGCCTCACAGCCTCCTGTCACCCCAACCACCTCCTCAGCCTGGGGGTAAGCTTCCTCCGTGTCCAGAGTCAGTTCATAGCCGTTAAACCTGACAAACCATTTATTATGTCAAATATCAATATTTTTAAATATATAAAGACAAAAGTAGGGTAACACTTGGTTAAGGTGCCTTATTGATCTGGGCATTATTTTACCTTGCTTCTAGACATTGGTTAGCAACAACAGTCTTTAAATAAACATGTCTGTCTGTCTCTCTGACATGTAAATCCTGTTCCTGGCTCATGTCATCGTGTCAGAATGAGACAGACAGCATTTCTGATTCTGGAGAAATCCTACATCTGCTTATTGTTTATGACCATATGTTTTACAAAAGTAAAAAACGTCAGGTTACAATTTAAATGCAGCTTGTTTGCCGTCTCTCTTGTTTTTGTTAGGTTCCAAATACAAACACAGACTTTGTTAGGTACATATAGTATACTGTATGTGCAACACAATATAAGTGTTACCAAAATGCATATAAAGGGAAGACAAATAAAATACCTGACTGCATCCATACAGCCCTGTAGATTGTGACTCTGAGGGACCGGAACATTCTTTGAGTTTGTCATCGCTGCCCTCTGTTGGTCCAAATCAGAAGCACCACCAAGAAACAGCCTACCATCCAGGTTGAGGGTGCAGCGGGTCCCCGGTGCTGTGCCAGAGGCTTTGTGGAACTGATCCAGAATCAGTTTGGCGTAGTTGCCATCTACCTCCAGAGATATGTTGTGCCACTGTCCATCACTGACATGGGCGCTGTGAATTGAGAGGATGCCCGGGCCGCTTCCACAGTCAAACTGGTACCGTAGCCTGCCATCTACGATCTGGACAAGGATGGATGGGCTTTTCAATCCTACTTTGTTCTCGACATAATGCACATTCAGTATGTAAAATTGACTGGAATTGAACTAGAATTTATCTCAACTCTGGTCTCTAGCAGTGTATTTATTGTGTAGTGGTGTATTTACTGCATTTATCCATCACCGCCTCTTCACTATGTACATTCAATTCCTGTTTCATCCTCTTGAAATCAATGTTTGATTTGCTTCACTAAATAACCACTAACAATGATCGCCTTATTGCAACTTGTGATGTATTTCGTGCCCAGTGCAACCCTTTATAATGCACTACATTTCACCAGAGCCTAGTGGCGACACTGATGTATAATATAGACCAACCTCGAGTAAACTGAAGTCTATTCCTCTGGCCAACATGACAGTGCCATGCTGGGCCACGGTTCTCAGCCTGAGAGACAGCTTCATCTCACTGTACCGATTCTCCATGAGGCGGTACCTGATGTATCCCTGCCCATTGAACCATAGGGCCTGACCCCCTGTGGTTGACAGAGAACACATTGGTATCAGTTAATCATGTTATTGTACATATTACCTCTCTGTTACTGCAGTCTCTGTTTGGGTGGTGAGTTTGAGGTTTGAGTTAAGCAGAAGAAACAGTAGCCATGTTCACAATGTCCTATTCATCTCCAATGGGACTGACTGTAAAGTGTCTGGCAATGTTACAGTAAATGCGCAATTTATGCTATGTTTGTTGTCTGCCTATTTGATTGCTCCTTGAACAGACAGTACCTGAACATGGTCCCTGTTTGTCAGGTGGACAGACACAGCTGTACCGCTCCTCCCCCTGGCTGGGAACACACTCAGATCCCTCAGGGCAGGGCTTGCCCTCACACATCTTGTTCAACACAGGACATTTGCCCCCTAGTGAACAGGAAGTATATCAAACATAATAAATTCACACTCACCCCCTAGTGGACAGGAAGTATATTAAACATATTAAATTCATACAATCAAGAAGATGCACACTATACTGTACGTCCAATAGTATGTGGACACCACTACTAAATCTTGAGTTCCGGTGTTTCAGCTACACCCATTACTCACAGGTGCATGAAATGTATGCTTCACTCACCATAGACTTTCAAACTAGCTCTGGAAGCAGTATCAGCATTAGACCTGCACATCGAGAACTTCATAAAATGGGTTTCCATTGCCGAGGAAATGTACACAAACCTCAAATCAATATACTCAATGCCATTCGTCGGCTGAAGTGGTGTAAAGCACACTGCCACAGGAATCTGGAGCAGTGGAAATGTATTCTCTGGAGTGATTTAAAACGTGCTTCCCTATCTGGCTGTCTGATGGACAGAAAGTTTGGTGGAGGAAAGATAATGGTCTGGGGCTGTTTTTCATGGTCAGTCTACGCCCCTTAGTTCCAGTAAGGAAAATCTTATGGCTCTTTCCCATTACAACATCATACCGCGCCAGTCCACACCTATCTATAACCATCCCGCTGGGTAGCATACCGGTCTATATCAGAGAAAGAAATGACCTAGTACTCATCCAGGACAAAGCGGACCAGTGGGTGTGGTTACAAACAGAGAAATTCAACAGTTAGCGTTTAGGGTGGGATGTTATTTCCTGTTTATGTAGATGTTTCTTTGTATTCCAGTCTGAGGTACTGTGGTTTTGAGTTTGTTATGTTAAGTAATGTGTGGATCTTTTGCGCCACCCTCTGGACACAGCTACTAATGTACCATCTGTCTATAGTATGATAGCATCCAAGTTCTGGTTAGAACAGATTACCAATTACAGACGAGTACTCAAGAGCATTACAAGCTCAGGTGTCCAGAGGGCGGTGTGGTTCATTTATGGTCCCTAACGCTGTTATGTTGTCAGCATTTGTGTGAGTATGGAACAAAGTCTTGTGGTGCTGGAAGATCTGATGGAATATATGTACATTGCTGGAAGTGTCCTCACCACTAAAGTGTTGTAAGTAATATAAACTTTGTAAATTGAGATAGGCGTACGCTCTGTATAGTTTAGCGCATCTATTCCGTGATAGCGCATAGTAGTAGGCTATATATTCATTGTGCATTCTCTTTACATCCGTCAGCCATGTTCACAGCATTTATGCATACTTGTACTTCATTAAAACAACAGAACATTACTCACAGTCTTGGTCTCCCTTTCTCAACTCTACAACACTGACAACACTCACAATACAATTGTTTTCCTCTCTCTATACATGTTGTAAGAAGTGCATAATTCTCTCCCGCTGTCAATTTCAAAAGCTTACAATGTGCAAACCATTCTCCAATCGGTTGGGGAAACGCAACCCTCAATGTACTTGACCAGTCTGTGTTGGCGCAGAGCAGTATGGTGCGCTTTGATGTGGCCAATGGAAAATAGGCTTTAATGCTACAGGATACAAACGCATTATAGACAACTGGGTGCTTCCAACTTTTTGGGGAAGGCCCATTTCTGTTCCAGAATGACTGTGGCCCTGTGCACAAAGCTAGGTCCATAAAAACATGAGATTAGTGAGGAGAGAACTTGAGGGTTCAGTGCATGTCCTCATAAATGCTCTTTTGGCTGAATGGGCACAAATTCCCACAGACACACTGCAAAATCTTGTGAGCCTTCCCAGAACATTTGTGGCTGATGTAGTCACAAAGGGGGGCCAACTCCATATGAATGCCCATGGGTTTCTAATGGGATGTCCAACCAGCTCATGGGTGTGATGGTCAGGTGTCCACAAACATTTGGCATATAGTGTACATTTCAAATGGAGAGGATATGTCTTAAATGGCACCCGTAGCCTGTGGTGAAAAGTAACTTTGTCTCCAAGGTATTTCACACAGCACACACATTTGTCTCTGGAATAACTTCCATTGAAATGTGGACTTGATGAGTGTGATCTACGTATTGTGAGGCATGGCTCCATGCTGGATAATGCAAACACGCACATGTCCATTAACCGGAGGCAGCCACTTTATATTATAAAAGAAGATCTAACCAGTTAGTAACCTACATCAATAGCTTTCCCACAACTAGTTTAAAAGATAGCGAATGGTGGTTGTTGCAGCAGAAGCCATTTAAGCCAATCCACTGTCCCAGGAATTTCCGCTAACTTTCTTGTGAAGGGAAAGTTTTACGTAGTGTTCCACTAGACATTCTGGGATATTTGGAGAAGTGTCTGTGAACAGGATCAAGGGGAAGATGAACTAGGCAGGCAATAGATTACCGTTTCTATGCCAGAAAAAATGTAATGTATGGAACAGGGGTCACCAATCCTGGTCCTGGAGAGCTACCAACCTGTAGCTTTTCACTCCAACTGCACATAATGTAGCGTCATTAAGCTTATCAACCACTTGATTATTAGAATCATGTGTGCTGAATGAGGGATGGAGTGAAAAATCTTAGGACGTAGCTCTCCGGGACCAGGGTTGGAGATGCCTGGTATAAAAGGACCTCTTCTGGTTTATTAACAGCCTGAAGAGTAACTGTTGCTCATTTGTAGAACCACCAAGCACCTGAAAACTTGGCAAGCTCCATTATTAAAAATGTGAAGCCAACAGATATTTGTGTTTACATTAGTACAGTGTGTACCTTTGCAGCGGCACGCAGCAGATCTGTGATGGGCCGAGGTGATGAGGCTGAGTGTGGCCGTGCTGTAGGCGGCCAGGGAGCTCTGGTTCAGTGTGACCGTCTCAATGCAGAGTTTGGCGGGACAGTCCATGTCTGCACACAGCTTCCTGAACACCCTGATCACGTGGAGGCCTGTAGATTCCTGGATGGCCCCCACAGAGGCATTAAGCTTATGGAGGAGCATTCCATCTTTGGTGGTGTTCAGGGAGCTGGCAGGAGTCGAGCGCCCCGGAGCCAACAGGACATCCAGGCTACCAGGGGGCTCAGAGGGCTGCAGGCTGACCAGCTGGATATCACTCTTCCTGAGGCCGGCTGCCGTGCGCAGCGCCCTCTGAAAGGCCCTCCAGTGCTGGCCTATGAACTCCTCAGGGCCCACCCTGCCCAGGCGGAACGCCACAGAGCTCTGCAGCTGGCGCTTGGTCACCTGTCGGACATGCACGCCGACGGTGGTTGCCGCGGTGAAGCGTCCATCAGTAACAGTGACGTTGAGAAGGTAGTGGCCCAGTCGGAGAGCCTGACCAGGCCTGGTCGTCAGATGGCCGTTAAAGGGGGATATGGAGAAAAGTGTGCCGGCTGTGTTGGGCTGGAGGTCATAGGTCAGTGAGTCAGCAGGATCCTGGTCAGTGGCGTGGATCTGTCCCAGAACCCCACCAGGGTAGGCCTCTCCTGGGGTGGAGATGAACACCTCCAGTGGGGAAACAGCAGGAGGGTGGAGGCTCACTGGGATCACCCTGATTCTGATCACAGTGGAGGCCTGGATCGGGGGTCTACCGTTGTCCAACACCTGAGGGAACACAACCAGATCTATAACTACACCCACATCTCATCATTATTACATGTTGTCATTGTAAGATCCCCCCAATGCTTGAATTCCTCATTTCAGGTTAGAGCAGTTTTTCTCAAATGGTGGTACGTGGACCTCTAGGGGTACGTTGGAGTACTGCAGGGGGCACATTAAGTTTTTGCAAAAATGCTAATTTTATATAAACATAATTTTAAACATAATTTCTAAAATAATTATACTAAAATACTGAATGAATGAATTGATGTATTCTAAACATTTGAAATGTAGCAATTAAATGTTTTTGTTTAAAAAAGTTTGTTGTTTAGTGAATCTATCGCTGCCGGCACTGTATTGTACCTCTTTATAGACTTTTTTTCTACCAAAAATGTTTTGCGCTGTTCAGGTAGTACTTGGCTTAAAAAGGCCATTTAAAGGGGGTACAATATAGAAAGAAGTTTGAGAAACACTGGGTTAGAGGATACAATGATAGTTTCCCTTTCTGACCAGAGGAGGGAGTCAGTGAGCTTTAAATCACAGATACTGCTAGAAAATGAGGGTAGCTTACTTTACCTATTCACCTCTATGTTGTATAACAAACACATTTGCTGTACTGGATCTTATATGAAACACATCGGTAAAACATGATACAACCATTATCATAATGTAACACTTTTGAATAGGGTCCAACCTGAATATGTAATGTGTAGTGGTTCTGTACTGAGTGGTTGAGCTGTGAGGTGGTCCAGAGTGTTCCCTGGTGGTCTATTAGGAAGGAGCCTCCCTCGTCTCCCCCCAGGATGGTGAAGGAGAATGGGGGGCCATTGTGAGAGGCGTCCCTGTCTGTTACAGTCAGCTGGAGAACACTGGACCCGACCCGGATATTCTCCTGTGGTAGAGTGTTCATATTTGTCTTGTTGAGAAAGTTATTGTTGTGAGGCTTGTTCTTAACATTCGTAGTCTACTTCCTCTGTGAAATCAGCTTAAATGCTGTGTCTCTAACTCACTCACCCACACATCTGCTTCACCTCAACCAAGTAGGACACTGGGGCAACTAATATATATTCCCGGGTCACTTAACTGCTAATCGGTAGCCTCCAGCTAAATCACATTTAAACGTTGTCAGATGTTATGTCTCTTTCAGCTGTCAGTGTCTGCCCTGGGCCCGTCTGACCCACCTGGACGACGAGGCTGTAGTTGTTCTGAGAAAACACTGGCGCATTATCATTCACGTCGGACACGTCGATGTGGATCAGGGCACTGCTGGTTCTGGAGGGATTTCCACTGTCTGAGGCTCGTACCACCAGAGTGTACCCAGACACCTCAATTAAACATACAAATGTAGTAGGAGAAATGGGAGAGGTTTAGTGAGCGCAGGTGGGGCTCTAAAAATTGCCAGTGTTTTTATTACCACTGTGAAGCATGGGAGTGTCAATTTAGCAGACGGACATACATTTGTTAGCTACCTTTTCTCTGTCCAATGGCCTGATGACCTTCACCTCACCGCTGACCGCGTCTATAGTGAAGGGCCCTTCCTGGTTACCCTTGACGATGGAGTAGTGGATGCGGTTGTTAGCGGGACCATCCATGTCAACGGCCATCACCTAGACAACACAGAGCAAAGCTCTAGAATATGTCAACTACAGTGCAAATGGACAGTTTATCTAAATTAAAAAGCTGCTAAAATTGAACATGGTGGTTGTCAGCACTAGGAACTTACCCTGACCACTGTCAGACCCATGTCAGTGTCTTCACTGATGACAGCGGAGTACTTCTCCTGGCTAAAGACCGGAGAGTTGTCGTTGATGTCTGTCAGGTAGACCGTGACTGTGGCAATGTCGCCTTGGCCTCTGAGGCGTTTATCTGAAGCCTCTACTGTCAAGTAATGCTCATGACATGCTTCGTAGTCCAGGAACTTGGTCACAAATATGTCACCTGAAAACAAACATATGATGCTAATTAAAGGAACAACAAAACCTTTATTAAAAGTTAATATTTACAGGATAGCTACTACCTGTGTCTGAGTTGACGCTAAACAGCCCAAGCTCATTTCCATTAACAATAGAGTAGGTGATGTCAGCAGGTAAATGTGCATCTCCCCTTGCTGCATAAACCCTGAGCACCTGGGTTCCCACGGCGACATCCTCAGGTACGGTGACACCATAGTCCTTGTTCTGAAAGGCCAGGGGTCGGTCATTGATGCTGATTACAGAAACTACCACAGAGCACACAGAGGACAGTCTTTTGGGTGAGCCCTGGTCTGTGGCCCTGACACGGAGAGTGTACCCAGGGTGGGGGCCCCTCAACAGAGGTTGCTCCAGACTGATCAACCCTGACTCCTGCTGGATGGAAAATCGTCTGTCAGCTGAGTCTTCAAAGGAATACAGGATCCAGCTGTTCTTTCCTACAGAGAGAGTATTAATATTAAAGCATTATTGTTAATACAATTTGTTTTTAAATATATATATATATATATTATACTGTTTTCATTTCATTGTATTTATTGTAATACTGTACAATTAAACAAACTGGGAAAGAGAGAGAGACATACTGTTTCAACCCTGACAATAGAATCAAAACTGTAAGCAAAATATAACAAGTTTTTACCAATAATAATTTTGAGCTGACAAAGGGTTTCTTGTAAGTCAATCTGTTGGACAAATGTCTAACGGTTAAGGTACAAATTGGATGTCACGTCAGTAGGCATGATAAAACTATGCACAAATACGCATATAAATACTTAGTTTTTGTTTTACTAAATTGTATAAAACATTTTCATTTCAACTTTACCAATGGTTTGTCAGAACACTGTTGTGTTTTGGCCTAGGTTGATCTAGTAGTCTGAGCAACAGGTTCAAATCCGGCACAATGTTCTTTGAGCAAAACCTCGATGCTTTAAATATGTCATCTATGAATAAAGCATGCAAACCAGAATACATATATCTTATATATTAAACTGTTAAATAGCAAATGTACCTACTCTGGTCTTGGCACCTGCACTCTAGCCAACAGTTTGCCAATAGCCCAGAGTGCAGCGCCCAGGCTCCTTTTTACATGTTCAGTAATGGAGAAGTGTCAGATCCTGTTACAGTCATTCATCAAACAGAGCCAGGCATCCATCATTACATCACCAGAACCTCTAAATTATTCTTAAGCATGTCATACTTTTCGCTCTGGACTCTAAAGTTCCTTATAATGTGATCTGTAGCCCAATCACAATGTGTGACAGGACTTTATCAACATTTGCACAGAAATGCATTTCCAATACTATTTCTCAAGCAATTATATATAATTTAATAAGATATATTTTTTCTTTATTTAGACAGAGTTGAAAATGTGAGTAACAGATTAGAAGGACAGATAACGGTTTGAACCCAAGAAAGTTACCATTCCAAGCTGGTACGGATAAATATTGCTAGACAGTAACAAACAGATTCCACCATGATGAATGAAAAAATCATCTATCAACATTAATAACATTCAGTGTATACTGTAAGTTACAGTTCTTGATTTTTTACAGCTTTTTCACTCAGTATAAAAGAAATGCATAACACCTTTATTCAATGGTTAAGAAGATATGTCTTTGGACAATCTAAAGAGACAATGACATTTATTTTTTTAATTATATGTTTCAACTAAATGTGCAGTGTATTAGGCAAGTTCTTAAAATCTAACAACCACCATCGTTGCTACCATCCTTACTGGAAATTTAGTTCACCTTCGCTGTCCACGTGCATCAATGAGACTTGGCTGCCCTGACCCTGTCGCCAGTTCACCGCTTTTCCTTCCTTGGACCACTTTTGATAGGTACTAACCACTGCAGACCAAGAACATCCCACAAGAGTTGTAGTTTTGGAGATGCTCTTATCCAGTCATCTAGCCATCACAATTTGGCCCTTGTCAAAGTCACTTAAATCCTTACACTTGCACATTTTTCCTGCTTCTAACACTTGAACTTTAAGGAAAAAATTAAGAAACAGGACAAATGGGCAAGCTTAAGGATTTGAGTGACTTTGACAAGGGCCACATCATGCTTATTGATGCACGTGGTCCGATCTAACAAACAAGCTACTCTAGCTCAAACTAATGTAAAAGTGAATGCTGGTTGTAATCGAAAAGTGTCAGAACACACAGTGCATCGCAGTTTGTTGCATTTGGGGCTGCTGTTTTGGTGTCAAAAGGGGGACCTACACAATATTAGGCATATACAGTACATATATATATATATATACAGTGCCTTGCGAAAGTATTCGGCCCCTTTGAACTTTTCGAGCTTTTGCCACATTTCAGGCTTAAAACATAAAGATATGAAAATGTAATTTTTTGTGAAGAATCAACAAGAAGTGGGATACAATCATGAAGTGAAACGAAATTTATTGGATATTTTAAACTTTTTAACAAATAAAAAACTGAAAAATTCGGCGTGCAAAATTAAGTAAGTTAATACCTTGTATGGCCACCTTTTGCTGCGATTACAGCTGTAAGTCGCTTAGGGTATGAAATTTTTGCCCATTCCTCCTTGCAAAACAGCTCGAGCTCAGTGAGGTTGGATTGAGAGCGTTTGTGAACAGCAGTTTTCAGTTCTTCCACAGATTCTCGATTGGATTCAGGTCTGGACTTTGACTTGGCCATTCTAACACCTGAATATGTTAATTTGTGAACAATTCCATTGTAGATTTTGCTTTATGTTTTGGATCATTGTCTTGTTGGAAAACAAATCTCCGTCCCAGTCTCAGGTCTTTTGCAGACTCCATCAGGTTTTCTTCCAGAATGGTCCTGTATTTGGCTCTATCCATCTTCCCATAAATTTTAGCCATCTTCCCTGTCCCTGCTGAAGAGAAGCCACCACCATGTTTGACTGTGGGGATGGTGTGTTCAGGGTGATGAGCTGTGTTACTTTTACGCCAAACATAACATTTTGCATTGTTGCCAAAAAGTTCCATTTTGGTTTCATCTGACCAGAGCACCTTCTTCCACATGTTGGGTGTGTCTCCCAGGTGGCTTGTGGCAAACTTTAAATGACACTTTTTATGGATATCTTTCAGAAATGGCTTTCTTCTTGCCACTCTTCCATAAAGGT
>JACXGM010001392.1:13449-55568 GCA_016801145.1 Umbra pygmaea
GCCCACCTCAGCTGTAGATCTCTGCAGTTCATCCAGAGTGATCATGGGCCTCTTGGCTGCATCTCTGATCAGTCTTCTCCTTGTATGAGCTGAAAGTTTAGAGGGACGGCCGGGTCTTGGTAGATTTGCAGTGGTCTGATACTCCTTCCATTTCAATATTATCGCTTGCACAGTGCTCCTTGGGATGTTTAAAGCTTGATAAATCTTTCTGTATCCAAATCCGGCTTTAAACTTCTCCACAACAGTATCTCGGACCTGCATGGTGTGTTCCTTGTTCTTCATGATGCTCTCTGTGCTTTCAACGGACCTCTGAGACTATCACAGAGCAGGTGCATTTATATGGAGACTTGATTACACACAGGGGGATTCAATTTATCATCATTAGTCATTTAGGTCAACATTGGATCATTCAGAGATCCTCACTGAACTTCTGGAGAGAGTTTGCTGCATTGAAAGTAAAGGGGCTGAATAATTTTGCTCGCCCAATTTGTCAGTTTTTTATTTGTTAAAAAGTTTAAAATATCCAATAAATTTCGTTCCACTTCATGATTGTGTCCCAATTGTTGTTGCTTCTTCACAAAAAAGTACAGTTTTATATCTTTATGTTTGAAGCCTGAAATGTGGCAAAAGGTCGAAATGTTCAAAGGGGCCGAATACTTTCGCAAGGCACTGTATGTCTGTATATATGTCTGTATATATGTCTGTATGTCTGTATGTCTGTATGTATGTATGTATGTATGTATGTATGTATGTATGTATGTATGTATGTATGTATGCATGCATGTATGCATGTATGCATGTATGCATGTATGCATGTATGCATGTATGCATGTATGCATGTATGCATGTATGCATGTATGCATGTATGCATGTATGTTATATCTGTCACATTCAGCCCTGGAAAGTTGATGAAAGTTTCTTTCATTTACATCCCTATGTGTGTCTTTGTGTTGATTCTGCTCTGTGTTTTGTGATGTTTTGGTTCACCCTAGTGTTCCTTGTGTGCCATGTGTTCTGTTATTCTGAGTGTGTTTGTAGGTGACGTCAGTGTTTTAGTTTCCCAGCTGTCTTTTTTCAGTATTTAGCCCTTGTGTTTCCTTGTTACCCCTTGTCAGTCAATGTTGATGTTACCTGTTCCTGTCAGTTTATCCTCCGTGTCGTGGTGTGTTACGTTATATATATCTACTCCTGTTTTGCCCCTCGTGGCAGTCTTGATTTATTAAGCGAAGTGTTTGGTGATTAAACGCTATTGATTTATTGTAACTCCTTCGCTCCTGTCTCTATCTACATCCATATCGAACGGAACCGTGACTATATATATATATAGATATATATATATATATATATATATATATATATATATATATACACACAGTATACAGGCTGTTCTCATATGATACATAAAAAATGATACAAAACAAAACTTTGTACACATATCTTAAATCTGTCTATGTAAAGTCTTTAAAGGGATACTTCACCCTACAGCTATCTGGAGGTGCTAGTAGTTTCTCCCAGACATTTATAGAACAGTGAGATGTTTCAC
This sequence comes from Umbra pygmaea, assembly GCA_016801145.1. Classification (NCBI taxonomy): domain Eukaryota; kingdom Metazoa; phylum Chordata; class Actinopteri; order Esociformes; family Umbridae; genus Umbra; species Umbra pygmaea. Next base: position 14,993 of record JACXGM010001392.1, read on the forward strand.
CCATGCCTGGCTAGTGTAAGAGCAAAATTAAAAATTTTGCGGGGAATTTTCACACGCTGACGTCACCGTGTGACTCGAATGGACTTTGGAGATAGGAAAAATGAATATAGGCATGATTTTTTAAAGTATAGCTTGTCATTCTGCGACGTTTTGATCAGCCGTTTTAATGCTAAACAGACGAGGTGGTATGATTTTTTCAGTATGTAGAGAACTACAACGCTGGCTTCCTTGTTCCAAGCCCCGCCCACCCGGCATGATCTCTGGATTCTGTGATACATGTTTGCGCCCGAGTACACCGAAGAACATTTACAACAAATGGAGTTTGATATTCAGCTTCAACAAGGCAGCATGTTCTACAGATAATCCAGTTGAAACGCGGTTCTAATTCTAATTGCCTAAGTGCTTCCGTGGGAATATGTCCATCCATGTCTACTGAAGAAAAAAGCACTTGCTACAATGAATGGGATCGTGGACAAGCTTTACTTGTAAGTCTTGAACCAAAAATTACTAAAGTTTTCCAGCACACATGGAAAGAGACGTAGCAAGAGGACACTTAACAGATGAGTAAGTTTATTAAACCCTTTTTTCTGTACCTTGATAATGGAGCACACATCGTGTCTGTGTGGTAATGTTATTGTACTGTATGTGTAGTGTATCAGCTGTATTTAGTAGCTAGCTGAGTGTGTAAATTACTATACCTTACTATATATAGGCTACTCTTTCTAGATAAAGAAAAATGGATGGGATTGCATCGCTTTTCAGCCGCTTTCGGGCTGTAGTGCCGGTTAATTTAGCACGTAGAGCCCTTTCATAATCTTCCTAAAATGCCGACTGCAGACCCTAACATTTTATAGCCTATTGTAAAGTGTGAATGATTACTCCTTCTTTTTGGGCTTGCTTGTAATTTCCGCAACCAGGTACAGAACACCAAACGGGCATCACGAATAGAAATTAGACTACAATTTCAAAAACATATGTATAACTTTCTAGCGTCAAGCTCTACAGAGGTGTGCTGTTGAATTGCCCATGTTCTGTGTCGGTGTGTTCAAATGGAGAAGGGCACTAAATTCGCTTGGAATTCTGGGAGTTGCGGTAGCTCAAGTTTAGACGGATACAGAAGCACCCCAGTGGATGCGAAAGGAACTGAAATATACTATCGGCTTTTCTCTGATTTATTGAAAAAGAACAGTCGTGTATATGACATAAATCATCTATGGTAACGTTTGTAAATGGTATACTATGAAACTGATTTACTGTGGAACACTCTTTTAATCCTTGAGTTGTTGTTTTTCTGGTTATTACAAACTTCTGTTAGTTCATAGGAAACTACCACTATTAACAGACTGACAAAATTTTATTATGTCAGTTCATCATCAAAGCAATCTATTTTAATTTGAATAATTCCAACAATTATTTGAATTAATTAATGAAGTTAATTTGTTTATGTACAGTATGTGAATGTGTGTGCTCATGCACGCGTGTGTGACAGACAGTGTGTGAACCTTGTGTTAATACTGGGATAAAGCACAGACCTAATTTTCTTTTGCAGTCTATCATTAATTACTTGGCCACGAAAGGCACCAGCTTTTTCAAATTCATTAAAAATAATTATAAAAAGTATACAACAACATCCATTTAATTTGAATAAGCAGCCATGTCTTCAAAATGCTAATCCTTATTACTGGCGCACTTGTACACAATTATTTCTGTCCAATAACAAGTTATGCAGTAAAACTCCTAGAATCTTACCTGAATCCAGATCAGTGGCCTGCAGTCGTGCCACGTAAGTGTTTATCTCCGTGTTGTCAAAGATGGTGACAGTGTAGGGGTTGGCTGTGAACTCTGGCGCGTTATCGTTGACGTCTCCCACTGTGATCACCACGTCAACCTGGCAGTAGCGCTGCCCTCCATCCTCGGCTCTCGCCACTAGTCTGTACGTCTCCCTTGCCTCACGGTCCAATGGCAACAAGGTCCTCAGCTCACCTTGGGAAAACAGGTATACAAACAGCTAAGTATTTTACAGGCCCATCTCATAGAACACTACCTCCTAACAATGGGTGAATATTGTGAAGTGTGAGATGTGGGGAAAGATCATATACTGTACCCGTATCTGAGTCAACGCTGAAGTGATCAGCTCCATCCCCTGAGATAGTGTATGAGATCTGAGCATTAGTTTGGATGTCTGCATCCGAGGCTGAGACCTGTAGAATTAGCCTTCCTTCTGGAGTGTTCTCAGGGATGGTCTGGGCATAGAGGTGCTGTGGAGTAATGGAGTCAGGTCACCACTAATCAAATTTATTAGACCAGACTGAGCATGACATAAATAGGTCTGTAGGGACAACTTACACGGAAACTTAATTTGGATTGTGTATTCCAAGATACAAAAAAGGGGCATTAGATGGCTAAGTGGTTTGATTTCTGACTGTGCCTAATGACAATGACTAATGACTTTAAGCAAGTCACTTAACCCTAAGTTGCTCCAAGGGAAATGTCCCTGTACTTACTGTACTGTAAGTCGCTCTGGATTAGAGCATCTGCTAAATGACTAAAATGTAAATGTAAAAATGTGTGAGACTTAAAGTATGACTACATATTCATGTAATTCGTTTAGTTTAACATTGATTTTACCATGTTACCTTATGATGTCGGTCTATATTTACTGACCAACCCTTACCCTCTCACAGACTGGACTGTTGTCATTTGCGTCAAGGACACTGATCTCCACAGTGGTTGACGTCACAGAAGTTTCGTCAGTAGCTGTGACTTTCAAGAGGTAGCTGTCCTTCTCCTCCCTGTCCAAAGCTTTCCTCACCACCACCTTCCACTCCCTCTGAGAGTACTCCAGGCCAAACTGACCCAGTGGATCTCCTCCTGGAAATTCAGAGTAACAAACAATCTTGCAAAATATATCAATCTGATGCAATTAAAAGAATATACATCCCCATTTCCGAAAAAATTTGTACAGTATGGAAATTACACCCTGTACTATAATGAAATCACATTAATTACACATTATTTTATGTTTTACCTTGTGAATTTAATTTATTTTTGACAATATACACTCATTTAAAATCTGATGACTACAACATAGTCATTTTTCCATGAACACAGCCCTGTAGCCCAACTGCCAATCAACCAGGATTCATGTCACCTGTTCCTTGTTACACTCTGTATATATGCCAAAGACTTCCCTGTACACTCTGCGAAGTATTGTTTTCCTGCTGGATGTTACATGCTGAGCTGGTTTCTAAGTATTGCATTATTACGGTTTGGATTCCATCTTTGTATTTTCAGTTAGCCTTTTTCGACTGTTCCTGTTCTGTACTTTAGCCTGGTTTTTGCTCCTGTTTGGTATTTTGACTCTCCAGCCTATCTTTTCGGTTTTTGCCTTGCTTGCTCCTTTTTGGAACCTTTGCCTATTAAAAGCTGCTCTCTGCGCTTGGGTGTATCCTGTTTCCTGTGTATACGTGACACCATGACAGATGCTGGCTTTTGGATCTGACAGCTTGGATGGTCCTTTTCCTCTTTGGCCCGGAGAATACAACTGCTGTTTTGATTATTTGAAATGTTGACTCATCGAACCACAAAACACAATTCCAATATGCTACTGTCCATCTCACATGAGACCGAGCCCAGAGAAGTTGGCAGCGTTTCTTGATGTTATTCATGAATGGATTCTGCTTTGCATTGTACAGCCTTAACTTGTGTCTGTGAATATACCGGCGAATGGTGTTGACTGGCTTACCATAATTACAGACTCATGACGTTTTTTAAGACAGTGACATCTGAGGGCCTTGCCCTTTACACACCGAGATTTTACCGGATTCCTTGACACTTTTAATTATATTGTGTACTGTAGAAGATGAAATTCCCAAAATCCTACCGACATGTCTTTGGGAAATGTTGTCCTCAAAGTGTTGGATTATCCATCTGTTTGCAGATGGGCGAGCTTCTACCCATCCTTGCTCTTGAAGGACTAGGCCTTTTTAGGAGGCTCCTTTTATACTTACATCCTTTGTAGGAGGCAACTTACTGTATATATTGATGATTACGCGATTGCCTCACCTGTTTAACATCACCTTCTTATTTTACCTTGTCACGTCACTATTAGTCCTAAATTGTCCGCTGTCTTTAGAATGTGTTGCATGCGTCAATTGCAAAATGAAAGTTTAACTTTGAAAAACTATGCGGTTGATTAGTTAAAACATAAAATACCTTGTCTTTATAATTTTTTTGTTTAAATACAATTCATTTACAAATCACTATTTGTAATTACTAAGATTTCCCACATTATCGCAACCTTTTCAGAATTGGGGATGTAAGTAAAAAAATCTATGTGAAATGTTGGAATTCAACAAAAATCTATACACTCAAGCCAGACTGGAAATATAATTATAGGATAGTTAAGATGTTTTAAGGTTGAGCACCTAATCTGTTTACAATCTTCATAAGATCATGTAACAACAGGTCGGTAATGGAAAATGTAAACGTACAATATGTCGTTTTTGGCCGCTAGGGGTCTCTCAATCAAAACAATTTCAAAATACATACTTTGATGACATTGGGAAGTAACGTGGGATCATGGGGTTTGTTGTATTCGTCAATGTCAACCAGCCGATCTAGCATCTCCGGCAGAAAAAAATTTCAGTTAATTGTTAAATATATTATAGCTGTATTCACGTTATGTTTTGCGGTTCCGCGGATGCTAGAGCAACTAAAGGAGTCAAAGGTTATATTACAATATTGACGAGGGCCAAAACAAAACATCCCATGTCTTCGAATTACATTACAAATTTCTCTGGGTTCGAAAGTTGGTGGAAACATTTGGGATAACGTAAGTACACAACAACAAAAAAATATATTACATAGTATAGTGATTTTTGCTTTTTTTAATGCAAAGTACGTCTTTTGTTATTGTTTTGATTGAGAGACTCCTAGCAGCCAAAAACTACATATTGTACGTTTAAATAAATGACAACTCACAAAATGTTTCAGGCAACTAATAAATGCCATTAAGTTACACAGGCATACACAGCTCTTAACATTGATGGTATTAAGGAAAAGTTGGCCAGTTAAGTGACAGCATGGTTCTTCATAACCTTCACAGCTGTAACAAACTCAGTGAAAGTAGTTTAACATATCACCCTCACTTTGAAGAAGAACACCAGACAAATACCTACAGTAATAGCATAGTACCTGTGATGAAACAGTAGATTTGCTGGTTGAGATCCTGAGAGTCTTTATCAGTGGTCCTTAGGACTGCTATGGCACCACTAGGAACAGGGACGTCCTCATTGACGCTGCTCCTGAACACTTCCTCCTCGAAGCGCACAGGGTTGTCGTTCACGTCCACCACGGTTACCTCCACTACAGCTGTGGCATTCAGCCTCACATCCTTCCCCCTGTCTGAAGCCAACACTGCCACTGTATACTGCTCCTGCTTCTCCCGGTCCAGCTCCTTCAGTGTTGTGATCCAACCTGACAATTTATCCACATCAAAAATCCCCAGGACCTCCACAGTGTTTTGGTTCTGATCCAGACTGTACGTAACCTGGCCGTTCACTCCTGAGTCTAGATCAATCGCCCTCACCTGAATCACTGTTGTGCCTTTGGGTAAGTTTTCAACAACAAATGATCTGTATGTGTCAGATTCAAACTGTGGAATGTTGTCATTGACGTCTTGTAGCTGAATATCAAGGTCGGCACTAGCAATCACACTGTTGGCCTCTGGGGTTGTTTGCGCATGCAGGGTCAACAGGTATCGTTTGGTGGTTTCAAAGTCAAGTCGTTTGGCTATCCGGAGCTTCCCTGTGTCCGCGTTGAGAGTGAAGACTTCATCTTGGTTGCTTTCAAGGGTGTTACCTTTAACAAGGTTGTATATCAGAGGCTTGACACTCTCTTCGATGACATCAATCTCAGAACCGATAGACAGGTCCTCACTGAATAACAACCTCTGCTGTAACTTAAATTCTGGCATGGTTACTTCTTTTGGCAGTAGCCTGATATAAACTGGCACCACAGATTGTTTAGGTGGATCTCCAGCATCTTTAGCCCTGACATAAAATGAAAATAAATCAATTTCATAAGCGGTAAAATGTCCTTCCATGACAATATCACCACTGATAGGATGTATGTTAAAGCCTCCAACCTCAGACTCTACAGTGTAAGTTATTTCAGCATTTCTGCCTTCATCTGCATCCACAGCGGAAACCCTGACTATGACAGTTCCTTTAGGAAGATCCCTGGGAATACTGACTTTGTATTCTAGTGCCCTGAACCGAGGAGTGTTATCGTTTACATCTGCTAGGATGACTCTGATAGAGGAGAAGCCTAGCTTTCCTCCTCCATCCTTAGCCATCAGACTAATCCAGATATGCCTATTGATTACATTCTCTCTGTCTAAGCTTTCCAAAGTGAAAATTTCTCCAATTTCATTGATGGTGAACTTGCTTTTTGCATTGGCATTCACTATGTAATATGTCACTTTGCCATATATTCCTGGATCTTTATCAATTGCTGTGACTTGAGTTACCAAGGTCCCAACAGGTGAGTTCTCCAACAGCTCAATAATAGTGTCATTGTTGGAGAAGGAGGGGCTGTGGAGATTCCAGCTCACCACTGTGACCTCAACGTTCGATAAGGTCCTGTAAACACCATCAGAAACAGACACACTAAGATTATAGAACGGCTCCAAGTTCAGGTTGCGGTGGTTGGATATAACAATCTCTCCACTCTTTCCGTCAATGGCAAAGCTGTAGTCCTCATTTCCAGAGAGTAGGGAATACTCCAAGTGATCAGTGCCTAACAGGTCAGCATCCGAAGCCCTGACGCAGGCTACAAAATGACCCCTTTGTGCCAGCTGGCTGACCGTAGCCTCGTACACAGACTGAGTGAACACCGGTGGGTTATCATTAATGTCCGTCACTGAAATGATGACTGGCACTTCACTGGACTGGGCCGGGACACCTCCATCCACAGCTCTGACCACCAATCGATGCTGTGGTCTCAACTCATAGTCTAATGGGCCAGACGTCATGATCACTCCTCTGTCCCGGTCAATGCTGAAAAAGTCTGAGGTGCCACCACCTTCCTCCAGTAACTGGTAAAACAGCCAATTGTTGTTGCCCGAGTCGGAGTCTGTGGCAGACACCTGTAACACTGAGGAGTCAACGGCAGTCGACTCAGACACACAAGCACCATATAAACTCTCTCTGAAAGTTGGGGAATTGTCATTGACGTCCTCTAAGATGATGTCAACAAAAACCTCAGAGTGGGCACCTGTTAGTGAGTCTGTGGCTCGGACGCTAAGTCTGTACGCTGGGTGGGTCTCATAGTCCAAAGGTCGTACGACATGTAAGACACCAGTGATGAAGCTAATGGAGAACTGGTCTAATGGGTCTCCCTCAGAGATGCTGTAAACTGTCCTTGGACCCTCTGAGGTATTTGCCTGGATCTGAACAACAGATGAATCTAACAGAACATCCTCTGGTATGACTATATTATAGAAAGACTTCTCAAACACAGGGACAGCTTTGTTCACAACTATCACCACCAATTCCACTGACGATGAAAGGGGCACATCCCCTTTGTCTATAGCTATGACATTGATCACCAATTTGGCGTTAATGTCTTTTGGATGAATAGACCTTTTGAGAGATATTTCCCCTGAGGAGCTGATCTGAAAATACCCCTGGTCATCTTTAAGCTGATATTTAATCTCAGCATTACTACCAATGTCTTTATCTACAGCAGTTACCTGCCTGACAACTTGACCCACTTCTGAATCTAACTGCACCAGAGCTGAGTACGGGAGTCCCACAAATACAGGCTCATTGTCATTTACATCTTCAATTGTAACCAGTACAACAGCATGGGCCACCCCTGAGGACCTCTGCTCCGTTGACACCTCCACAACTAGCTCAAACGTGTCCTGTTTTTCTCGATCGAAAGGTATTCCAGTTGAAAAAAGCACACCAGAAGTGTGTCCAATCTTAAACCTACCCTGTGGATTCAGAATGTTGTAAAACAGAGGCTTACTCACTTTGTTTCCAGCAACAGTCAACACAGCCAAGGTTTTGCTTGTAGATGTGTTCTCTGGTATAGAGGCAGTGTACAGGTCCTGAGTAAAACCCAGATCTTTGTTCTTGTTCTCTCTGACATTGACGTTGACCAGGGTAGTCCTGGAGAACCTCCCGTCTGACGCATTGACAGTCAGCACGTACCGATTTCGCAAATGGTTCGGATTCTGAACAGAAATTACTCCAGAAGTGGAATCAATTGTGAACTTGCCTCCTATATTTCCATCTGTGATAGAGAACAGCAGCTTGGAACCAGCTGGTAAATCCCTGTCAGTGGCATTAATAGTAATCAACTTTACTCCAACGTATGTTGGCACAATGACAGACGTTTCAAACGTTGCTTGACTAAATTCCGGGGGGCAGTCATTGACATCAGTGACTCGGATGGTGACATTGGCTGTGCTCTCTGAGAAAAGGTGTGGCTTTCCTCTGTCGTGGACTTGCACAGTGAAGTTGAACTCTGACCTCTGTTCATAATCCAGCCTGGTCACAGTTTGAATGGCGCCGGTGCTGGAGTCAATGGCAAAGAAGTCCAAGGCATACGGTTCTACAATGTGGTACACCAGCATGCCATTGAGATCGATGTCACCATCAGTAGCTTGGATAACCAGAGGAACATTTTCATTGGTTAACACCATACTGTTGGCAGGGGCGGACTCACTGACAAACCCTCTGTACTCTGTCTGTGTGAGCACCGGACTGTTATCATTCTCGTCCCTGAGGTGAATAAGGACAGTAGCATAGCCCACCATGTCGGCCATGTTGGTAGCCTGCACGATAACTCTGTATGAAGACACACTCTCATAGTCCAACGACCTCTGAGTGACAATCACACCAGAGTTTGGGTTGATATCGAAGACATCGTTTATGTTTCCCGCACTGATCTGGTAGAGGACAGAAGAGGGACTGGAGGCTGACACTACAGTCACGAAGCTCCCTACAGGGGCTGTCTCGCTGATGACTGCTGAGGGGTTCTCCTGAGGGAAACTGGGTCTGGCGTTGTCGGGCACAGTGATGGCTATACAGGCTGTAGTGACCACACTCAGTGGAGGCTCTCCTCTGTCGGACGCCTTCACAGAGAGCTCAAACTGCCTCTTGTTGTCACTATCAAGCTTCCTGGCCACTGTAATTGTCCCCAGGACTGGATCAATAGCAAACAACATGTCCTCATTTCCTTGGAACAAAAGACAGCAAGAAAATATTAAAACCCAACACATGCGTAGAAGCATGGATCATTATTCTACAAGAAAGTCTGGCGGATGGAATTTAGTAATTGATGGTCAAAGTCAATAAGTTAATTGAAATTTTTATACATTACCTGACTCTATGCTGTATGTTATCTCTGCGTTGCTTCCTTGGTCTCTGTCCCGGGCAGAAACCTGAAGCACAGCGGATCCCACAGCTGCTGACTCAATCACTTGTCCTGAGTACTGGGTGCTGGTGAACCACGGGGGGTTGTCGTTGGTGTCCTCCACATGTACTATTACTCTGACCAGATTACGTTTCACATTGACACCCTCATCACGCACCTGGAAAGCACATGGATTGCAGAATCCATATAAAAAAGGGAAATCAGGCATATTTCCTTTCTATTTTATTTATTTTATAATGCAAAACAGCAAGTAACATCTGCGTAAATATAATTTTTCCATGTAGTGATTCTGACCAGGGGTGAGACCAAGGGGGAGCTAACGGGGACCCCTTAAAAAATAAATTGTCTTCAGTGCACAAACGCTGTGCACAAAAAAAGTGTTATTAAAAGAAAAGGTAATATGTGTATATTTTCAAAAATCATTTTCATTCAGAAAATAAAACATCACATAATGTGTCAGTAATGTGTTTTTAAAATCACAAAAATCGCACACCCGGCAAATGTGTAAGACAGGTGCGTAAAAGACAAGTGGAATTTGGAAATGGTAGAAGGAACTCCTGCACACCGTCTATAGCTAGTAACAAAATATATTTTATTTGCAACGTTTCAGTCCACAGACCTTCATCAGGAAACGTTGCAAATAAAAAAAATGTTTTGTTACTAGCTATAGACGGTGTGCGGGAGTTCCTATCATTTCCAAGTAGTGTGTTTTAAACATACAGTGTGAATTTAATTTTCAAAGATTTTTTTGTTATTTTCTTTAGCATTTTCCATTCTGTCCCACCTTTTTCAGAATTGGGGTTGTACTTTTGGTCTTTACCATTTCATGTAAAAAGACAGAAATAGACATTTTCAAGATTAGTAATCTATTTAATGCCACCGTGGTGAATGAAGGCATTAAAAAAACATGACCATTTCTGGGTGATTCCAAACTTCTGAAGGCAAGTGTTCATACAGTACATAAATTACCATTCAAATTCTGGTCATCGTTGTGACACTGGCGTCTATAGAATTTTAATGACAATGTCTCCAGTTGACGGAGGCACAATCCATGAATGGTGCACTACATCTTGCACTAAAGTAAAATAGTTTGCCATTTTACATGACCAGGTGGTGACTCACCATGACAGTAAGCGTGTGTCTCTTCATGACCTCACGGTCCAATGGTTCTATGGTGAAGAGCTGTCCTGTCCAAGGATCCAGTCTGAACTGCCTCTGACTGAAAGGATCAGTGCTGCTCAGCAGAGTGAAGGACAGTTTGTTCCCTGTGTCCTTATCTGACGCCTGGACCAGCAGGATGCCTGTTTCTGGAGCTGTGTCCTCCGGGATGCGAACCTCGTACTGGGGCTGTGAGAACTGTGGCCGGTGGTTGTTGGTGTCAATCACTTTGATGAACACCTAAGAAATGAAAACATGTTGTACTGCTTCGAACAGACTTGAAATTGAAATGCTGTGGTGTCTTCCTCTATTTCTGGAGTAGAATAAGCATTCAAAGTACAAATACTGTTTTAAATTACAATATTTTGGTTATGTTACTGTAGCTATTTTCAACATTAGTGCCATACCATATAAACCCAAATAAGAGGGTAGAAAGACTTGAATCAATGCCACTATGCAAAGTAACATATGGAAGTGTTTTACTAGGGTAAAATTACCAAAAATAAATGGGCTTTATAGAGAAAAAGTTTATACAGCTATACAAATTAACCCCATTACTGGTCCTTTGGCAATGTCTAGATTGAGATAAAACTGCTGGGGCAAATAATTAAAGCTAGCGCTCTAAAAAAAAAAGAGCATATGTGCAGCCCAAAGACCAGATTATTCCACATGTAGTGCACTATATTTGACCAAACAACAGAAGCACATTAAAATGTAAGTAATAGGGGGGCATTTGGGATCTGCACCATATTCATGATGAAATGTTTCCAGAACCAGAGACATTCAGGCTGAGACAGAAACTTAGCCACCATAACAATACAGATAATGTTCCCTGTCTGACCAATCTCTTCCTCACGGCAGTTTTGGTCATTGTGATGAATATATTAGACACACACACACACACACACCTTCATATCCTCTTTCAGGAAAAAGCACTAATGGTCTGTCTGAAGATGTTGTGCCTATAAGACTACAAGGGTATGTGATTGGTGAAAAATCACAAACTACTCCTAGATGAAATTACATTGGTCTAACGGTAAATTGCAGTATACTGTATGAAATGTTTGACAACATTGCTTTCTGTGGCTCCCTAAATTGTAGCAAGACTTACATCTTTACGTTTCACTAACATCAGTCATCACAGATGTATTTCATACAATCAATACCAGTGAATAATTGAAAATCAGACAAAAGCTGTCCATATAAATCCCATAGCCAACACATTTGTCACAGAGCGTGTGAGAAGACAGAAATGCTTGCTGCATCCCAACATGGCATCCATATGGCTGAATTTATGAATAACACATTTTATGTTTTCCTGGGTTTCGCGGTGTTGTGAATTACCTGGGTGTTGATGGACCTGGTTCCATCTGTTGCCTCCACTGTCACACTGTAATTGGATTCGGGTTCTGCATGGAGGGGTTTGGCTAAAATTAGGGTTCCACTGGCCTTGCCCACATCAAAGCGCCTGTCAGAGTTGCCACCTGTTATTAACGTAGAAGTGACACTGAATTAAATAAACGTTTTACGTATCTTTCAACCAGTCTACCAAAGAGACACATAAACATGTAGCTAGATGTTCACTGTTTAGGAGTTCACTTATTTAAAAAAAGTACATTTAATGTAATTGTATTCTATTGAACACCACAAGGGTAGAAATACGGTACTTTTAAAAATTCACACACAATTCAATCAACAGTGTTACATTTTCAATGAGAGCAAACCAAGTTGAGCAATCTGAGAGCATCACAATGCTTAAAAAAGATGGAAGGAAAATCCCTGAAGGAAGATACCTTCTGTGGTACACGTCAAGTCGCAAACCATTTGATAGATGTAAAACAGTTGTTCAGCATGCATGTCTCCTTGCCAATTAAAGAGAGATCCGCAGAGAGGGACAGAGAATGAGGCATTGGGAAGGAGAAGGAGAACAAAAGACAAAGCAAGTTGTCAATGATAGGACAGCTAATTAGCTAGTGCAAGAGAAGAGGTGAAGATATATCGAAGTGAACGACTTCTAACAGTGGCTGTTACCTAACGAGTCATGCCTGGAAACTCTGCCCAGAGAATTCGCAACAGCAGTTTACAGTTTCTCATAATAAATGTGATATTAAAAATAGTTACCCACATTCACAATCACACATTGTCTGCCTTGGAAATTATAAAGTTGTTGGATTTCTGTAATGTTGATGGAAAGACAAGTGTGTTTGGACCATAGAAATAGAATGGATAGAAAGGCCATTGAGCTGCTTGGCGTGGTCATTTGATTAGTACACAACAAAATGGCAAGTTTTGTTAGTTGTCATGGTGCCAACACGTGAATAGTTTTAATGCGGAAGTAGGCCGCTAGATCTTTGCAATGGAATGGTACACGTAAAAATGGCTGCTGCTCTGACCATTCTGCTACATTGATTTGAATTGGAATGGCATTTCTAATCATTCCATTTCTATGGTTTCGACACATTAATGTGTGTTCCATCTTACCTGTGATTCGGAACCACACAGGTGGAGCTATGGGCTGGGTGGAGATCACCCCCAACATGTGTGCTACTGGGTCAGTGTCCATGACAGAGAAGGAGAAGGAGGTGTCTTCAAACTCCAGCGGCTCACGAGAGGGCTCAGGCCTCAGAATCCACTCAATATGCAGGCGACAGGTGGACCACCTCTGTGGGGTCCCGTTGTCAATCACTTTAATCTGGGGGACAGATTACCATGGGTGAGGAAGCGTCAGGACTTTAATGGACGTTGGAGCAGAACAAACTATGAAGCTGCAGTTCAATAAGTGATGGATTAATAGATAATGTAGTTCATGTAATAGATTGGTCCACTGTAATTTATATTAAGCCCTTACTGTCAGGATATCATACTCTCCCGCTGTGATGATCTCTCTGGAGTACACTTGGCCAGTCTTGGGTTCGATGAAGAACCTCATCTGCTCGTCTCCCTCTTCGATAGTGAAGGAGAGCTCAGCGTTCGGGCCTGTGTCTCGGTCAGATGCGATCACTCTGTAGATGTGCTGTCTGTTATCCACACCTTTCCCCTCCCTTTGTGGGAGCTGGATCCTAGCAAGTTTCTCCAGAAACCGAGGAGTGTTGTCATTCTCATCCAGCACCTGAACGACCACCCGGACTGATGTGGCCCTGGCTGGGACCCCCTGATCTGTGACAGTGATCTGGAAGCGCAGGAGGAAGAGACAATTAACCATTCAGTGAGACGTACAGTGTGTTCAATATTTTGATTCAATGATGCTCTAAGGACTATTCACCTCCAGCGTGTGCTCCTCTTGCTGTTCTCGGTCTAGTTTCCTGGAAGTGGTTGTTACCAAACCTGCCAGGAGAAACATCCAACGCAGAATGTAATTAAACAGTCATGACCTATAAGACACTCCTCTGAGTTGATGCAAAACGTCTATTTGCATCACTGATAATATGTGCTAACATTCAAACATGAGCACGTTTCGGAGACATCCGTCGGTTTGGTCATGTTTTACAGAGAGCAGGTAAACCCAACTCTGAGCTGGAATAGTAACACCGTAGATTCTACAGTTTCTGTATGTAATGCGTGTTCCTCCAAAGTGGGAGTTTAATTACACGAACACAAAGAGTACATTACAACCGGTTTGTGCCATATTCTGAGAAAAAGAATTATGTTTTCCAAGACTTAACAGGATGCTTGTTAAGGGTGAGTGTGGAGAACCATTGCCCATCAAAGCCACAATAAAGATGCCTTCTGGTGTTGTGCATATGGTTAGCAAGAGAAAATATTCATTTTGTATGCCAACCCTATTGATAGGGCTGCATTTTGCTAGTCATGGAGGGGAAAGTTCCACCACAGCCAGATGCAAATAGGGCTGGGAAGTATCATGAATGCTAGATGACCTAATAAGGTAATTAAATAATGGAAACAGTCATAGTACAACCAAATAGGCCAACATACTGTCCGATATCTAAGGCTAGGTAACCCTTAATAGGCCAACAAACTTCAACGTTACAGGGGAGCAGTATATTACAAAAGGAAAGGGAGTTGTTAGAAGTAGTATACATTTCCTACTTGGCCATTTCTCTAGACCCCCCCAGGGTTAGGGGTGGTAAAATGCTGGAATTGTTCTTTCCAGGGAATTGGATCTGTAGCTAAAACTTGAGAGACTGTGTCCTAAATGGTACTCTGCTACCTACAAAATGCACTACTTTTAACATAGCCCTATTATAATAATGTGTGCTTTTGAGCTGTGTGTGCAGTGAGTGTGCTGAAGTGGGGTCATTTACAGAAACCCCCTGTAGGCAGGGGGCGGGAGGGCTTTCTAATGAGCACTAATAAGAAAGGGCAAGATTAGAGACACACTCCTTAAATGTACATAATATGCTAACTGGAGTAAGCAGGAAACAACCTAGTCCCCTCCAACTGTCTTATGACACATTGAATTAACATAGATGAGAGAGCGTGATTACCGACACTGACAAGACACACTGATACAGATGCTAGACAGACAGCCACATAGACTCTACACTGCTCTATCGACGTGACACTTACTTCACAGGGAGAGCTTGTCAAAACACTGCCTAACAAGAGTTACCATGAGAAAGGTATTTTTTTCCATTGTGTGCAAAGACAAATGTTCATGATAAAATGTTATACTGTGAAAGAATAAATGCTGGTGTGCAACACTTTAGCTAAAATGTTCAAATTTAGATAAACATGATGGAGTTCTGCTGAGCTTGATTTCTTTGTCCTAAATTAGGCCTAATATGTGTCCACAAAACTAAAAAAAAATTGTTTTTAAAAGAAATGATGAATGAATAGTGTTTCAGAGCTCACCAGTGTTGTGGTCGATGCTGAAGAATCCCTGTGGGTTCCCAGCAGTTATCTTGTAGGACAGTTGGGCACTACTTCCAGAGTCAGGGTCAATTGCCTCCACCTGGATGACAGAAGGGAAGATTTAGTGACTGGATGTTTTAAAGAGCTTCTATAGTAGTGAGGACAGTAGATACATTGACTGGGTGTTTATAAAGGGTTCTATAGAAGTCAGGACAGTAGATGCATGGACCTGGATGACAGACACATCCCTGGGGGAATTCTCCATGATCTCAGGGTAATAGACTGGCTCTGATGTCTGAGGTGCATTGTCATTGACATCTTCAACCTAAATAGAAAAAAAATTACACTAAAATTATCACTCAAAAATAATGCTGAAAACAAGTTCTGCCATGTGTACAATAACACAAACACAAATTAAAATTAGTGGGGAAAAAACAGGAAACAAACCTCAATGTAGACCTGAACAAAGGAGGACTGAGGCACCACCCCTAGGTCTGTAGCGTATATGTTTAGCCAGTAGCGACTGGTTGCCTCATGGTCTAAAAGCTCCTGTGTCTGTATGACACCTGTAAAGAAGAAAAGTAGAATCATTTTTCATGTCAGTCCCAGTTTGGACTGAACTTCTACTGAGCAACAATCAAGGATGACATCCCAGGTTTCTAGTCTCTCCAAGGTTGGACAGTCCAACTATCAGCTCTCTACTTTACATACAAGTCCAGATATGAGTGACAAAACAGAGCTGAATATGCAAAGTTTGTTCAAGAATAACCAGGTTCTAACTACTTCAGCAATAAATGGTTGTTCGCATACATGAAGAAGTGTTTTGGACAGAAAATGAAAAACACATTGTTGTAACATGCATAAAATGCTTATGGATAAACAAGATTCTACTTAAAAAAATATTAAATCTTTTACCACTCTCTCCATGGATAGTGAACACTCCAAGGCCTGATCCCTCCCGGATAGAGTAGTATAGTTCTCCATCTCGACCTTGGTCATTGTCTTGTGCTGTCACTGTCATTATACTTGCCCCAATTGGAGCATCTTCTCTCACACGTCCTTTATCGACAAACGAGGGAAATCGAGGTGGATGCAGATTTTCATCCACATCAACTATGTAGACTTCGATAAAACAAGTGGAGTACAAAGAGTCAGGTTTCCCTTTATCCTTGGCTCTGGCTGTCAGGTTATACACCTGTCTCCTCTCAAAGTCCAGGTTCCTTGATATGCGAACAGCACCATTGGTTTTATCAATTTCAAAGTCGCCATCCCCATCATCCAGCAGGCTGAAGCGCACCTGTCCATGTGGACCTTGGTCAGGGTCATGGGCTTGGAGCCAGACCATCACTGTCCCCACCGGGAGGTCCTCTGGAACTTTAACACGCTGATGGAGGGGGAAGATCCTCGGAGGGTTGTCGTTAACATCCTCCAACACCACCTTTAGAGATACTGTTGAAACCATTCGAGGTTCGTCAACTGCTTGATCACAGGCCACAACCTTCAGGATAATGTTCGGGTTTAACTCGCGGTCTAATGGACTTTTAACAAACACAACTCCTGTCTGGTCATTAATGACAACGTGATCAGACTCCGCCATGAATGAATACCTGATGACTCCATTGGCCCCTGAGTCTTTATCTGTGGCACCAACCTGTATGACAGCTGTTCCTACAGTTGTGTCCTCCCTTATCAATACAGAGTAACTATTCTGGAGAAAGGTTGGACTGTTGTCGTTTGAATCCAGGACATTGACCTGTATGACATGTGACGCTGACCGCTGTGGTTTTCCCAGATCATACACAGTGATGTTGAGAGTATATTGATCTGTTACTTCTCTGTCTAATGACTGAATCTTTAACCAGCCTGTGTCCGTTTCAATCATGAAACGACTCTCAAAATCTCCTTCAGATATGACAAACATCAATGTTCCACTGAAGCCGCTGTCTGCATCTAAAGCACTTAAAAGAGCTATTCTGGTCCCAACTGGAAGGTCCTCTTTTACCTCAATGACATTAGGAACAGAGTCCACGAAGTGTGGAGTATAATTATTGATTAAATTAATGTCCTGAAAATGACCTTCTCTCTCCGTTTCAAAATGTAGTTTGCTGCCAAAAAGTATGTTCTCAGCAAGACGCTGAACCACGCCTGTATCCACGCACTGTACGACAGCTGGCCCTGAGCCAGGCAGGACAGTGATGTTGACAAACATTGGCTCACTTGATGTCTCGCCGTCACTGGCACTAATCTGCAAGGAGTGAAACGTCAACCTGGCAGCCTCACCGTCATGTAAAGGTAAATTGAGTGATAAAACCCCAGTGTCTGGTGTCAAGTCAAATAGACCAAGGCTGTTACCATCTATTATCACATACTGAACCACCTCCATATCATCTGCATCAATAGCGGACAACGCCAAAATCTGCTCCGCCAGCCGGTGGGCCCTTGGAACATTTACCTCACAGTCAATCTTCTCAAACAATGGCATGTTGTCGTTGACGTTGTTAAGTGTAATCGTAACTGGAGCCTCCACTTCTTGGCAAAACGGAGAGCCCCAATCAGAAGCCTTGACTCTGAGGTTGTAAACCCTTGGCATTTGCTCAAAGTCCAACTCCCTGGCAGTCCTGATGACACCTGTGAAGTAATCTATGGTAAAGGGCTGAGTTGGGTTTACATTGGTGATGACGTAACTAACGAAGCCATTCTCGCCTTCATCCAGGTCGCTTGCACTGACTGTCAGGATGCTGGTGCCCACTGGAACATTTTCATCAACACTGCCATTGTAGGATGGTCGAAGAAAAATAGGTGCGTTATTATTCACATCAATCACGTTGATGAGCACTCTGGTTGATGCTTGCTGTTGATTAATAATCACCTCAAATTCATACTGACTGGCGCGATCAGCTTGGATAGATTCAGTTGTTGTTATCAAGCCTGTGTTTGAATTAATGGTGAAAGGATGCATTTTCTGTTGGGTCCGATATGGGTATTTTATAGAATATTTTAACATGGGATGATGTGGCGTAGCCCTTACCATTACAACAGAAGAGTTTGGAGGGGCAAATTCAGTCAGGTTGACCCTGTAAATACTCTTTTCAAATATAGGAGCCCATACATTAACATGTGGCGATCTCACCCTAATGACTGTTGCTGAGGAGAACCGAGGTGGGCTACCTTTATCCTTGGCCTGTAGTGTAAGATTGCATCCAAAGTGACAACTATCCCAGTCCACATGTTTAACGGCTTTCACACTGTATTCTTTCCCACCTGGGCTGGTTCTCACTGCTCTAAACTGCCTCAGTGGGTCCCCAGCAACTATTCTCAATGATGCAATTTCACCATTAGAGCCTTGGTCATTGTCCTCCACAGTCACAATGGCATATGTGGGATCATTGTCTGTGTTTGATGGAACTAAAGGGACTGCTGTGAGGACGGGAGCGTGCTCATTGGCCTGCAGTACCCTGACCATCAGCTTGGCTGTGCTGATGAAACTGCTGCTCCCATAGAGTTTCATTCCCCGATCTACAGCCAAGACATCCATCTCAAACAGCTTCTGCTCAGCATAACGTAGCCTGGCCATTAGGGTGATCACACCACTTGTGGGATGAACAGCAAACTTGTCAGTGTGCTCTCCTCGCAAACTGAAATAGTGCTCTCCGTTTTTGCCCACGTCAGCATCGGTGGCGGCGACTTTTAGGATTCTAGTCCTAACGGCGGTGTTTTCAGGAACCGAGACAGAGTAGGAGGTGAGTGAGAACAGAGGCCGGAGATCGTTTGTGTCCAGAACTCGAACCTGAACTCTTGTTTGAGCAGAAGCGTTAGTGCTCAGTTTTAGAGCGTTCACTGTCACTGAGTAGTGCTCTTTGACTTCCCTGTTGAGGATAGCAGAGATACCTCCTTTGGTCCTAATTCGCAGGAAACTGAAGTCTCCCACTATATACTCTTCAGCCTTGAATATAGACTCTCCATCACCAGATTGTATTTTGTATTGAATGTCCCAGGGTGTGTCTGTGATGTATATTCCCATTTTGCTGGGGCATTCTACATAGCTTTTGGCTGCTGAGTTTTCATATATAGTGGTATTGTATATTGGCTCTGTAAATTGAAACAGTGATGTCTGCTGTCCTGGTAATCCTAAGCAGCTCTGTACGATCTGAATAATAATAATAACAGTTGTGAAGAGCTTTCCCATGTTGTCGGCAGACCTCAACATAGCTCCTAAAATATGTAGGAAAAAAAACACTTTAATTAAAGTAAATTATAGTTGGATGCATGTTTTGAGAACCCCTATGCATAGATATCCAATAAATATTCCATACAGGATAACAGACAGAAACACACAGAAACACAGAGAAACACACACACACACACACAGTTGTGTACAGCTAACCTCGTGTGGACCAGAAATCATAAAAAGTTGTGTTATCTAACCTTAACCTCAACCACAACCTTAGCCCTAATCCTAGCCTTAACCTAACAATTACCTTAACCTAATTTTAAACTTAACCTCACCCTAACCCTAACCTTAACCTCAATAAATTAATGTAACATTTTTGCCTAAATATAACCTTCCACTACTGCCTAAACTTAACCTTAAACCTAACCAATAATGCCCGAAT
The DNA here is from genome assembly GCA_016801145.1 of Umbra pygmaea. Lineage (NCBI taxonomy): Eukaryota > Metazoa > Chordata > Actinopteri > Esociformes > Umbridae > Umbra > Umbra pygmaea. Next base: position 35,026 of record JACXGM010001392.1, read on the forward strand.
GTGAAAGTACCCTAAATTGTAACCCTAAGCTTAACTGTAACCTTGGTCTTCAATATAACCCCTGAGCCAGAAATAGGCTTTGTTCTCATGGGAAAATCAAAAAGTTCTAATATTGGCATTTTTCTCAAATATTACTATCCTTTTGAAGACTAATAAGATTTGTTAAACCAAAACGCTCACACACACACACGTCCAAAAAAGTCAGTTATAATTGTATTGCTGCAAGCTACAGTACTATGATCAATTGATTGGGAGAACGAAAATATAAACAATTGTACAGCAAATGGCTGTATTAATTAATTCACCAATAATCAGCATTTTTGTAAGTCAAACTTTTTATTACAAAACAACACATACCAATAAACTACTGCGATTCATGGTAATTAACCGGCAGGTCCTACATAAACGTACCTTATCAGTTTCAGATGTCATCACTTTCTGCTCCAGTCGTAGCCTACTGTAACTACATTAATCCTTGACCTCTTTCATACTGTCAAAAGAAAAACAATAATCTGTACAGGGATACTGCCCAGAGGATAGTAAAAATTCATGATTTGTCTGTAAAAAATCCAAATGGCACGCATTACAGACTCGTTCGTAAGAAGACCGAATATAACTGATTTCTCCAACACTGAATGAGCGTCTGAGCGCACAGCGCAACAAAGTCTGGGATATGCTCGCACTGCAAGAAGTGATGTCATCAAGTTTAGAGCACTGGTATACCTGCCTGTCTTATACTAGCAAAGCCAATAAGATAGTGGATAAAGTTGGCAAACAGCATTTAATTTCATTAAATCTTACCAGGGCGATAAGTGTGTGGACTGATAGTGTATTTTTATAACCTGTGTCTTTCGTTTTGAAAGCTATGTTCAGGTGTTGCTAACAGTAAGGTATTATGTTTATGCAACAAACAAAAATGCATTTAAATCAAGCCAATATTTTCGAAATCTAAGGTTTTAAATATAATTAAACAATGTAATTTGGATGAACTGAAATGTTTGCTCCAGTTGCCTGATTGTCATTTCACACTAAAATAAACACACGTTTGTCTCCTGCACATAGCTCCTGAAACCATGAGAAAAAAAACGCATTTTGTCATATCAATCATTGTCTGGTGGAGATTTTTTATGAAGTAGTGTGCATTCCAAATTCTCCAGTAAGTGCACTTTTTTTATCATAGGACCCATAGGAAATCATAGTGCAGAGCCACAAGGCCAGGTAGTCTGTCCATGTATCATTGTCCATTTGTGTCAGACAGTGAAAGAGAGCCACTCTGGTACAATATACTGAAGTCATTTGTATTTCTGAAGCAAAATCAGTCACAGACTCATCACCTATTCATTCAGTGAAGCAGCATGTGGGTTACACATACAGTACATTGAAAAAGCCTACCAGGCATATGCACAGGTAGACCTCAGGGGGGCTTTTTCCATCACAAGTTCCCTCTTGGCTTGTGTTGTTATGTTATAAGATTCTATACCATTCACATTCTCCAAAATGTAATTGTTAGATATTTAAGCCCCCCCCCCACACCCCCTCTAATAAATGTTTATTCTAACTTTTCTTTCACTTCTGGCCAGGGAAGATGAAATGATTAATTGACTATGTCCAGTACTCAACAATGCTTGACACCCTCAAACTTGTTTGCAGACACAAGTTACCAGTTAGCTGGTTCCTGTAATTCATGCTAAAATACAATATATTATGTAATCGACAACAGAAGTTTATTTGTAGAGGCAGACAGCATTGCTGTGTACCAGCCGCGGTCGGTGGATCTTAATTGGGGAGGACGGGCTCATATTACGCTCAGAACCGGAGTGAATGGAATGTGTGCAAATCAAAAAAAACATTCCATTCACTCCGGTTCCGAGCGTAATACGAGCCCGTCCTCCCCAATTAAGATCCCCCGACCGCTGCTGCTGTGTACAAACTGTTTAGCTTATTAGCCCTCTTAGCATTGGCGTACAAAACTCAAAATGTATGGTTTATGGTGAATGTGACAAACTATGAAAGTGCACAGATAAGCCAGCAATCCCTGGCATCTCCAGAATCAGATTATTACATATGCTACACACTATTTAATAAATTATCTAGTTTAGTTTTCAGTAACATCTCCATTAACCATCCCTGCAATTGTCTAGCCTATTCTCCAGAAAGAGCTGCAAGTAAATCATAGAGCACAGAAAAGAAATACCAGTATCGTTTCTAACATCTGATTGGGTGGGCAGCCTACTGCCCGCCTCCAAAAGTTGTCAGGCTCTCAGTCAAGTCAGGCTGTCATGTGTTTCTCTGAACAGCCCAGCAGCGGGAGGGAGAGAGATGCAGCTGAGCTGACTTGCCGGGTCGGCCAGGGCGTCCAGTCCTTCGTGACTGAACTGAACTTTTTTGAGAATTGTATGTCATTGAACTTACTATTGTGTTCTGCGAGGTAATAATTGTTTTTGTCAACGGAGCAGGCCTGGCGCCACGAGGGGGCTAGACGAGACTTAGCCCCCTTCAGTTGTATTTTCAGCCCCCTGAGTTTAAGTTTTAAATACCCCGGAGAAAATTGCAAACCCCCCAAAAATCAAGCCAGTCAGGCCGACGCAATTTGTTGTGATCGAAGATCTACACTTTTTGACTGGCAAAATGGCAGCCATCAGAAACACAAACTGCTAAGGTGAGTTGTACAAAACCTTTATTTTTAGTAAACTCTGTGTACACAAACAATGTTCTCAATGCTCGAATTACTGTGTACAGCCCCTGGTGATACTTCGAGCAAAGTGGCGTTTCCGACCTAATCATGCTTTAAAAAGAAAGTTTGACTCGGGACATTCAAAAAAAGACCTTAGGTCGAATTTTGGCAAGGATTATACTTTAATAATAATATAAAATTAATAACATGAATATATTTGGGATGAGGGCCCAGACTTTTTTTACGTGAGGCCCTGCCCCTCCAAAAGGTCTGCACATGGCCCTGAAGCCTACAGTTTTAACTTGTGCTTCAAATGTCCACAGACACTGTTTAGGCTGCATTGCAGAGGTAACCGGTTCCTGGGTGTTACATGTGTAATGGCTGGAGTGTAGTGGAGAGAATGCAGGAGACAGATGCAGGCAACTCATTCATCCTTGTGGTTTATTTACAGTAGGTGTTCTTCAAAACAAAAATAAATGAAAGCCAGTAGGCTTTAGTGCTAAACGGGCGACAGTTATGCCCAAAACAAATAATCTATGGAGGATAAGGCGATACACACTCCCTGTGCATTTATTGCAGCACAACACGGAATGGGATTTGACATTGTTTACATTGATTTAACCTTCACAGGACAATTACATTACAGCACATTAAAGTAGCACTTCACAAGACCTCGTAACCTGCATACACATAGGTTTAAACCTCCTCAAGACGAAACTCATTAATGTAACGTTATACACCAAGCGGAGAGAGTGGAATAAGATCTTGTACATTACCAGAATTACTCATTAACACTGCGGTTACAACCCTCACAGGAAACAATAACCGACAAGAGCTAATGACAAAAACAAGACCTATATACAGTACAGAAAGGGATTAATTGATTGTAACTAACTGATGATAGTGAAAAGTCAAACGAGACATGTGATTGGTTGGAAATGACAACATAGTCCTGGTTGAACTACACACATAACATTCAGGCAATCAGTCAAGTATTGTTCTGATTCCCACCTGCCACATCCTGAAACGTGACAACATGATACTGTTTGTGTCATTCACGCTCAGGACATTTGATATCGAAGGTCTGTCTTGAGTACTATAGAATATAAACTTAACATGCTATACCCTTACCTAATGTTGTTTCAGCTTGAAATGATATCAACAGATATTATTTGATCAAATGCTTAAGGTTAATTATTTTCCCTGTCTCTGAGATATACTTCTTAATTTTGGACAATGACTAATATAATCTGATGCACTATTTTGAAATATTTTGCTCAAACTGCTAAATGAACACAATTGTATGGGTCCACATTGTTCAACTGCTATATACCTTAGGGCCACCTCACAGGAGAGAGAGGGAGAGAGCTACCGTATGTGCATGTACATTTATCTCATTCCATTAGTGACATTTGCACAGCACTTCAAGACTATATTACCCCAACCCATTCAACTGGCGCCATGTAAAGTTGCTCTATGCTTTAGGCAATACCATCTTTCACACTAAAAATTTAAACTCAAACAAAATACGTTTTCCCTCAGGGTCTTTAATTGTGACCCATTCTATTATGGCCACCTGCTGAAAGTCTTTTTGTGTCTTTGAATAGTGGCCTGGGTCAGGAATGCAGAAGAGTAGACTGTAAGACTTCTGTATCATATTGCTTAGACAGACACACACATCCAAGTGGTACTGCGGAGAGAAACTTGGTGTATAAAGACTTATTCATGTTCTCTAATGGAGACCGGTTTGTGTCAGTGGAGAGTCCACAGGGCCAGCACAGCTTGGCCCATCAGGCTTGGTTGTTTCACTTCCTTCCTCAGCCAATGACTAATGAAATACATCAGCATGTACGGTACAGTAGGGGTTGTCTATTATTCATGGAGCCTGTGCCTGCAAACTTTCTGTATCTCGGTGACAGCCAATGCAAATTACCTTCATAAGTGCATGCAACAGGGAAACCAGTGTCCATATTCCCATTATGTATACAATTCAAAATTGTGTTTTTGGATCCCCATTAGCTAACACAGCTAGTATTTCTTGGGTCCGATGCTCCACAAAAACAAGACATTATAGACTAACAAGACTTCCGAATTGAAACACTTAAAGGGGAAGTTCACCATCTTTTCATGTGGCCTTATCTACTATACAGTAAAGTCCAAGAGTGCTTACTGTACATAGCTTCATACCCAGCCTGAAAATTATTTGCATGGAATAAGTAACACTGCATTGTTCACAGGGAGCAGTTGAATGTATACTGTACATCTCTAAATCAAATATACATATTTAAAATCTGGTTGTATGCTAACTAAAGTTAGAGATACACCCCTCAAAAAAAAAACTGTACCCTCCAACAATGGGAAATATTTTTTCACATGAAAGCTTAGAAACATATTGAAGCATAATAGGAACAATAAATCCAAATTCAAAGCACATTGACACTAATTTCACGAAGCTACTGCTATCACAAAAAAATTATTTCCAACTGGTCAATGCCTGCAACAATCTTTGGATCTCTGGAGTCACAGTCCATTATGTCCTCCAGGCCGTCAGACCATCAAGTCCAGATTGCTGCCAGTGCCCTGTGCGACCCCCTCCACAGCCCTGTCCTGAGTGGGCGGACAGACCCGCATGACGCCTGGCCTGATGACTTCCCATCTTAAGCTTTGCCAAGCATCCATATTCTCCACTTCCCCGGTGAACTGTGGGGGTATATGGAGCTGCACACTTGGAATGAGACATTGTCTTTATGGAGCCAATACCATAGTCAGCAGCCGGAGCTGTTCACAACACGAGCCTTATACACTCACCTAAAGGATTATTAGGAACACCCGTTCAATTTCTCCTTAATGCAAAGATCTACTCAACCAATCACATGGCAGTTGCTTCAATGCATTTAGGGGTGTGGTCCTGGTCAAGACAATCTCCTGAACTCCAAACTGAATGTCAGAATGGGAAAGAATTGAAGACTGGAAAAATGTTGCCTGGTCTGATGAGTCTCGATTTCTGTTGAGACATTCAGATGGTAGAGACAGAATTTGGGGTAAACAGAATGAGAACATGGATCCATCATGCCTTGTTAACACTGTGCAGGCTGGTGGTGTTAGTGGTGTAATGGTTTGTGGGATTAGTGCCAATTGGGCATTGTTTTAATGCCACGGTCTACCTGAGCATTGTTTCTGACCATGTCCATCCCTTTATGGCCACGATGTACCCATCCTCTGTTGGCTACTTCCAGCAGGATAATGCACCATGTCACAAAGCTCAAATCATTTCAAATTGGTTTCTTGAATATGACAATGAGTTCACTGTACTAAAATGGCCCCCACAGTCACCAGATCTCAACCCAATAGAGCATCTTTGGGATGTGGTGGAACGGGAGCTTCGTGCCCTGGATGTGCACCCCACGAATCTCAATCAACTGCAAGATGCTATCCTATCAATATGGGCCAAAATTTCTAAAGAAGGCTTTCAGCACCTTGTTGAATCAATGCCGCGTAGAATTAAAGCAGTTCTGAAGGCAAACGTGGTTCAAACACAGTATTAGTATGGTGTTCCTAATAATCCTTTAGGTGAGTGTAGTTGTGGAGTGACAATAGTGGAGCCGTCCTCCCTAACAACCACAGATATCTGCTGAGTGCTAAGAACGCCCTTTTTGATTTTTAACAATCTCCCCTCTGTCAAAACAAAATGGTAGGATGAGGGAACTATTTCAACTGTGTAACTTAAAACAAATGGCCCGTGACAGACTTGGATGGGATGGAGTCCATACTGTATGTGGCACACAGGGATCAAAAAAAGATTAGAACTTCCCCTCGGTACCATCTTAATTCTATTTTCTCCTAATGTCATGTGACACAGTTTTAATGACTTTTGCTGATTAACCTAAGCCCCAAAACATCTTTTGAGCCGGCTAAAGGGTCTTAGTCTAACTAGCTGAATGCTGTTTAAGGCCAGGTGGTCATCTCTCCTAGCTGCTTACTGTCTCTATCCCTGGATTAGAGACGGAGCAGTACATCAGTCCACTAATCAGGACAGGTTCTATTCCTATTGAATGTTAACTCTGTGAGCTGCATTGGAGAATCCATGTGTTTGCATGTTTCACATTTTAGCTGCTAGACGATGGGTTGGTTAAAGTGGAACTGAGAGCATTTAACACAATAAATTGTTATTAGAATATATTGAAATAATCTAGAAGTAACATGGTGCCGTTGATAAGTCGAAATGCATTTAACATATTATAATTGTCTGTTTTCTTACAAATCTGCAAAGTAGTTGATGTCTGATCCACATTAAGTGTTCAGCTACAGTACATGCTTCAATCAGAACAGAAAGAAAATGTTATTTATCTTAGGATGACTGTGATTGCATTTTATATAGGATATGAAACATTTAAGGTTATTATCTTGAGCATTGATAGGACTGTTAAAAATTAAACACATATAAAATCAACATATAGTAGCCTATACATTTAAATTATTATTGTTTTTTACTTTCATCGGTTTGACATGATGTTATATTTATCCTTTAGATAATTTCATTGATTTTCTTGCTCAAATGCATCAACTGGGATTAATTGTTTAATTAACAAATTACTAAATTATTCCACTTAGTCGCCAGTTCCACTCAATTATTAGGAATCCCCAACTAGTAACAGGTTGTTCTCCCTATACCTAAAAATGCCCTTACGGGTTGTGGCCTAAAGGGACTATGGAGGACTTTTAAGTCAATTGATCCAGGATTTTTGGAGCAAATAATGCTTTTAAATTTCCCTGTTCAGTTGTCCAGTGTGGATGACTGAATGCCCAGCTGTCATCTGCTTCAAACCCATCTGTGACCAGAAGTTTTGCTTTCCGAAGTGCAGTTCGGCTGAGTTGTGTCTTTAATTGTCTGTTTTCTGTCCACCTGTTACCTTGCGCCATCCTTACTTCCATTGACAACTCACCTCAAGTGTCTGCTCGCAGGACTGGAGTTATTTTAAGACCTACATATTATGCAAGGACGTTTGTGTCCACACCCAGAGATGATTAGATCACTAGATTTGCCCATGAACCATAATTAAATGCCTCAATGTCTTTCTGCCTGTTTTATACTGTAGGTAGCCATGGTCAAGTGAATGTATGTACGTGCAATGCATTTGGTGGTGTAACTAATGAACTGGCCGAACTGTTTTGTAAAGGTTAAATGTCTTCATAAAGGAATTGTAATGGGCCATTTAAATCATGCAGTGCATTAAAATCCCTCAACTTCCAGGATGTGTTAATTGAAAAGCTAAGATCAGACTGTGATTTGCATTGGTCCCTGTGCGTACATTTTTATGATGCGAATCAATGAGTGACCCACCACATATTACTTAGTTTCAGCCAAACAAAAGGTGTTGAAGTATTTCAGGGAGGCTATTGAAATGACGCTGAAACCAATGACTGGAGATGAATGATTCACAGGTGAGGGTCAGTCAGTCAATTAACATTCTCAATCTTCTCAGTGCAGATTTACAGCGATACAGGTAATCAATGAAGATAAGCTGGAGGTGTGCTGGAGCGAGGGAGGCCAGGCAAAGGAATGGATGGGGGTATGGAGGCTGACGGAACTGTCACTAATCATGTCTGAACTGAGGATGACGGAGAACTAACCACAGAGACATGTTCAGGGACAGTACATCGTAATTTCTCCATGTGCAAATGTCCTGCAGTGAGGTGTCAGCGAGACAGATCTTCACTAACTTCCTCCTCCTCATGTATTCTTCATCTGATGGAATGAACAATGAGAAGCAGATGGCCTGTACAGTATGCTAACTGGAAGCCCTGAAGTTACAGATACACCCCTCAAAAATCACACTGTACCCTCCAACAACGGGAAATATAGAACAAAGAACAAAACATTTATAAATAGAACAAAGCAGTTAGGGCTCTTGTTAAGTGAACTTCTAAAGACTTTAACAAAAAAACAGTAGCAGAGTGAGGTCTGTGTCTGTTGAATAAAACACGCTCTGGACTGTGGAAATAAGTTCTTGGTCTGTGACAGCTAAGTGCTGAGCCTAAAAGCCATCTAAATGATGGAGATTCATAGACTTTTCAGGTACATTGTTCTTGAGAGCCATAACTCAATCCCGTGGAATCTCTGTTATGTATTCAGGAATGGCATAATGCCTAAGGAAGCACAGCTTCTCTAACCAGCTGTAAGTATTTGTGGCAGAGATAAATGCTGATGTTGATTAGGTAGGACAGGGGTGAACAAAAAAAGTAAAAAACCTGACATTGTATTAGTATCAAGGACCAATAACCACTACAGCCAGCCTTTGCCTTCAGTAAAGCAAAAAACCAGGAGTGGGCAAAAATCCCTACTGAGGAGTGGGCAAACATCCGTCAAAACCGATGTCAGAGATGATTAATTCCTTACAGGAGATGTTTACTCCAAGTTATGGTTGCTAGTGGAGGTAATACAAGCTAACATATTATTGCACACATTACATATTTTGTTTATTGAAACACTTTTATTAAATAGGTAAAGAATATACAAAGTATACATTATATAATATGTTTTGTGTATTTTGGTCTTTATTACTAATTTGGGTTTAGAGTAAATTTTTTGTTGCTTTACACAAAGAAATTGACCATCCTTGTAGGGTTCACAAGCTTTCGAGCAGTACTGTATGTTTTGATAATTTTAATTCAATCTGTGACCTCTGCGGGTGTGACTGGGGTGTAGTTATTTCAAAGTAATGGTTCTTTTTCATGCGGTGTTACCATTATTTTGCCCACACCCTGTACACATCTACTGCTGAATGTGTCCCAAATTCTCAGTGGTTCAAGTCTGACTATGGCTTCCAACTATCTTCGCACCTACGGCACCAGGCAGCGCAAATTGGCATAGTGCTGCTCAGGATTTGGGATAGATAAATTATCTGCCTTGCTACATCACTCTCCAGCAACTCCTTGTGTGCAAATCGGGTGTCTGTAAATTAAATCACAGAAGTATAATTTGTGAGCGTAATCATCTTGTACATGAACAAACTACCAGAGTGCAGTATAATGTACAGCATAAAACAATCAGCTACTATTACAGTGCCCATCAATGTACATTCCTACATTCTCTTTACACAAGGGAAATGGTTTACCATTTCTTCCTATGTTACACATTTAAGATTGTTAAAATTGCATTCCAACACAGGTGCTGTAAGAGAACCCTAATTGGGACAGTTAATCCTGTCCTTTCCTCCTATTTTATCTATTATACACTACAACAAATTGGTAAAACACAGGAGAAAGTATAAACTATTCATTAAGCCGAGTCAGAAAAAGTCTACTATGCAATTTTAGTAGAGCTAAACAATGCATATACAAGACAACAGGTCCTTGAGGACTGTACTTTCCCAATCACCTGCCCATTACACAGGCAGACAGAGAACATTGTTAGGCAGTCCTACTGGAAAACATTCAGGACAATCTTTTATGTGGTCCTACTTCACATGACACACCATGCTGGGCCACTGGACAAAAATGAATGACTGCAGAAATAGGTTGAACATCCATGTCCTGTGTGCAACCAGTGAGGCCAACATTCTGGACTTTTACAAGGACACAATGACATTTGGCCCAGCCGGGAATCCAACTGGCAATCTTCCGACTACTAGACTGACTCCCTAACCAATAAGCCATCCGACGCCCACTGTGTGTGATATGCCCATTACCAGGCAGGTTTACAACTGTTACATGGTCTCCATGGGGTTTGGCTCTTGCTGAGACTTCTAGAACTGTGAATGGCTTACCATTATGCTACCACTATAATAGGGTGTCAATCAAAGGGCTGTGGAAATCATTGTGAAAGTCCACCACTACCATCTAGTGCTAGGCTGTGGAAATTACAGAGAAATCCAACTGAGACCAAGGTCTCTTCTACAGCAAATTTAAAATACAAATACAGAACAGAGAACACAGATGTCATAGCTTGTACTTTGCTGTCATTCATCAGTTAATATATTCAGCTCCCTTTTCTACTACCGCAACCTCCCTCCCAAGGAATTTTCCCTGGTCGTGGAGCACAGATATGCATTAACATATCTGCAGATTGAAAATGAAATCTTGTGTTGGATGCTTGTCAAATATAGACGGCTAAACAACATAGCCCGTACCTTGATCGAACTGTCTCAGAACCATCTTTCTGAGTAGAACATCTGGTTGTAATTTATTGTCTTCAGTTAACATATAAATACAGATAGTCAACTATCAAATCAACATAGCTAAAAAAATGAATAGTTTTACCAATAGTATATTCATATGCATGTAGATTCATTGTCTTCAAACTGTTGTCATGAACATCAGTTTCTAATCCTTTAAAATGTTATGATATTTTAAATGGATCATTGACGGTCTGCACCTTTCATAAGCTGCCTCACACATATGTCCCTCATTATTCCTTGTGACGAATCAGGCATTCCTTTTCAGTCATTCATCAACTTACGGCTTGCCCCTAAAAATTGTGTTTTCAGGAGATTTAAGAGAACTTGCTGATAGAAAAACCTCACATTCTATTGGGGCCGCTGTGAAGAGACAGCTGGGGAAAGTCTGTTGAAATCTGTTTTTCCACTTAAAGACAAAGCAATAGGAAGTATTTCTATTTTATACAGCTAAAATGAGAATCCTGACATATTTTTTCCTTGGGCTCATCTTCATCATGGAAATATCCTATTCGGTAATTTACCTTATTAATGTGTTTGTGTGTGTGTGAACAGGTCTGTGTGAATGTGTACCATCAAACTATGTGTAGATACATTATACGTGTGCAGTCTTCAGATGAGTGTCAGCAGGAGACTGCGCGGCTTCGAGTTCAGCTAAAGACCCTGGAGGAACGTGTGTTTAGCCAGCAGCATCTCATCCAAACTCTCCGCAGGCAGAGGACTGAACAGCTGGCTGTAGACCGAGAAACCCTCCATGATTTGGGAGACCAGAACTATAAGGGTAGCAGTCTCCTTGTAGCCCTATACTATTTATAGTAGGGATTACGTAATCGATAAATCATGAAATGTAGTAACCATTCATAACTTGTAATCAATAATGTGTTTACAGACTGTGCCCAGATTTTCAATGCTGGAAACAAAGGCAACGGGTTCTACAACATCAGACCCCTGGCGAGCCCAGGCCTGATCAGGGTATACTGTGACATGACTGAGGGTGGCGGGTGGACAGTCATCCAGAGACGCTCAGATGGCAGCCAGAGATTCAACAAGTAAAAGACAGGATTATTTGGTTCACATGTAACTGAAAATACAGGAATAATTGCTTTTAATCCATTATAAGGGATTCCAGGAACACTCTGTATGTCAGTGAGTTCTAATTAGGTATTTATATCTATCCGCTATGCAGCTCCTGGGCTGAATATAAGCAGGGATTTGGTGACCAACAGTCGACCACTGGAGAGTTCTGGTTGGGGAATGACAACATACATTACCTAACATCACAAGGTAAATCTGAAATATTGCCATGTCTTAAAATGACAAAGCCAAGAGGTATTACAGTTTATAATCATCATTTGGGTTTAGGTGACTACAAACTGAGAATCAACATGGCCGACTTTGAGGGAGCACAACGATATGCAGAATACAAAATCTTCAAGGTTGCAGATGAAAAGGTGTTGTATTCAGTGATTTTATTTATTACCCTAATGCCAAACTATCCATAAGGAATTACAATAATGTTATGTTTATTCAATGTTATGTCAATTGGTCCGTAGAATTGTGATAACTCTTAATTTTTTCCTTTAAGAAAGGTGAAGGAAACTACAGATCAAAGTTTAAACAAAACAGGTCAAAAAAACAGGAGGACAATGAATTTACAAATATGTACAAAAAAGTACTATTGTGTAACCTCTAAAATATCAATCAAATATTTAAAAAAAACAATATAGTCTAGAAGCTGTTGTTTCCTATAGGAGGCTAGTGGAGCCAAGTGGACAGAACATAGGAAAAAATGTGGGAAGAAACAATCGTGAGCCAGCAAGAAAGGTTTGAGAGATTCTGCTACACTCCCTTGCAGGAAACACATTTTCTGTAAAATGCCCATGTGAAAATCTCATTTCGAACAGCACTCCTTCCAAACATTGTCATTCATTGAAATTTTGGCAAATGATTAATGTGAAGAAAAACACAAATAAATAAAAATTATGTTAGATGGTGAAAAAGTGCATATTGTTGCCACAGTTACAGTACATTAGAGTCCATATGCTTCCATTGCCTGGCTCTGTGCTTTCACTCTGCGTAGGCAGGGGCGCCCTCAAGGGTAAAAAAATGTTTTGCCAGGTCTGTTTTACAGTTGAGCCCTGAATTACAACAATAAAACAAATATACAAAATAGTAATATAAAATACAAACATTAAAACAACCACAACAATAAAACAATAATTTATCAGAGATTTAGACTGTCTATTTGAAGAACAATGAATTGCCTTACACATGTACTGTATATAGGGGCGCAGATGGCTCAGTGGGTAGGGAGTCAGACTTGTAGTCAGAAGGTTGCCAGTTCGATTCCCGACTGAGCCAAATGTCTTGTGTCCTTGGGCAAGACACTTTACCCTAATTGCTCCCAGGTCGTTGCTGTAAATAAGAAATTGTTCTTAGTCAACTTACCTGGTTGAAAAAAATAAAGGTTAAATTAAAAGAAAAAAATTAAATATACAGATACATAACACATTAAAACAGGATTTTTGTGGAACTTCAAAATCTAACAGTACCGGTATTAGTCTATGCACATTAGATAACTAGTAACATCAGTGCTTAATTTGTAAATTCGAAGGTCCCAGAACACATAGGCCCACAAGAGGGAAAAGGCTCTGTCATGTACAGAGGTAATAGAATGAATGGAAAAAATAGGAAAACACAACGCAGCAACTCAGTACACTTTATATACCTAGTACTAAACAGCCCGGTAGCCAAGCAGAGACCTTTGCTTTAGCTCTGGATGTTTTTGGTCTGGCCCTATTAAGTATTTTGAGGTTGACCTGCATAACAAGTATGCTGTCAATGAACAAGCACAGCCAATGCTTCGTTTTTTACCTGAGAGCTTTTTTCATTAGATTTGCACAGGATAGTTATGAAACTCATCAGTAGTAATGATCATAGCGTCTGTACAGTCATGGTCAAAAGTTTTAAGAATGCCACAAATACAAATTTTCCCAAAGTCTGCTGCCTCAGTGTTGATGATTTCATTTTGCATATACTCCAGAATGTCATGAAGAGTGATCAGATGAAATTTAATCAATTGCAAATTCCTCTTTGCCATGAAAATGAACTTAATCTCCCCAAAAAACATTTCCACTGCATTTCAGCCCTGCCATAATAGGACCAGCTGCCATCATGTTAACAGGTGAGAGTGACAAGACTGGAGATCTCTCTGTCATGCTAATTAATTTAGAATAACAGACAAGAACCCTGTTTACACGTACACGGATATTTTGAAAAACTGAGACATTTCCCTTCGTTTGTGCCCCTCGTTTACACGCAAACAGAGAATCCGCCTCTGAAAACGATTCTTTCTAAAAACTCAGGCCAGAGTGGAGATTTTGGAAAACTCTGTTTGCACGTTTCCATGTAAACTGAGAAAAACTGATGTTTAGGGGCAGCCGATGTCACAGTATGCGCCAGTTCCAATGCCAGAATTTGCACCTATGACAAAAGTGCGACCTATGTTTACCTTTTCATTTGGCTATTTTCGGGAATCTGATTGGCTAACGTGGGCTTCAGCCTTTCGATATACTGCAACCTACACCTTTGGCATGCTCTTGACGACATATACATGGGTTTGTGTAAACAAACACTTTTCTGAAAACAGACATGTGCACAATGTTATTTTTGAAAACGGGGAGCGTGAAATGTCCGTTTATGAAAATAGCCAGCCATGTGTAAATGTAGCCTAGAAGCTTTGAAATCATTATTCTTCCTCTGTCAATCATAGTTACCTGCAAGGAAACATGTGCCATCATCATTGATTTGCACAGAAATGGCTTCACAGGCAAGGATATTGCTGCTAGTAAAATTGCACCTAAAGCAACCATTTATCGGATCATCAAAAACTTCAAGGAGAGAGGTTCAATTGTTGTGAAGAACACGTCAAGGCACCCAAGAATGTCCAGCAGGCGCCAGGACCGTTTCCTAAAGATGATTTAACTGCGGGATCGCACCACTAGTGCAGAGATTGCTCAGAAATGGTAGCAGGCAGGTGTGAGGCGAAGACTTTTGGAGGAAGGCCTGGTGTCAGGAAGGGCAGCAAAGAAGCCAATTCTCTCCAGGAAAAACATCAGGGAAAGACTGATATTCTACAAAAGTTACAGGGGGATTGGACTGCTGAGGACTGGGATAAAGTAATTTTCTCTGATGAATCTCCTTTTCGATTGTTTGGGCCATCCGGGAAAACACCTTGTCCTGGAGAAAACAAGGTGAGCACTACAAGCAGTCCTGTGTCGTGCAACAGTAAAGCATCCTGAGATCATTCATGTGTGGGGTTGCTTCTTAGCTAAAGGAGGAGGCTCACTCACAATTTTGCCTGAAAACACAGTCTGAATAAAGAATGGTACAAACACATCTTCAGAGATCAACTTCTCCCAACCATCTAAGAACAGTTTGTGACGACCAATGCCTTTTCCAGCATGATGAAGCAATTTGCCATAAGGCAAAAGTGAAACTAAGTGGCTCAGGGAATAAACAGCCCTAAATCACATGAAATACGTTCTGAGGGAACTATTTTGTAAAACCGAAATATGTCAAATATGAACATATGAGAGGGTCAATTACGTTTGTAGGGAACTAAATTGAACACTCGAATAACGTTCAATATGAACATTAGAAGATCATGACGTAGCATGTAAATAGCATAGTTTTTGCTAGGGCGGAGGTCAGGGATGGTGGATGGGCGTATAAATCCGCGACTTGCATGCCAGTGTTCGCGAGTTCAAATCCAGACCGGCACTTTGTGTGTTTTGTTCTACATTGGTTGCGTCATGCAGACACGCGATTGTCGGTTTTTGTAATGTTAACCCTTACCTTAATTCTAACCTTAACCTCAGTAACGTCATATCTAACCTTAACCGTTAGTAACCTCATGCCTAACCTTAACCGTTAGTATCCTCCTACCTAACCTTAACTGTGAATGTTGCAATATAATTTCGAACGCAGAATGTATGGAATGTTCTCGCATAAATCCGCTAAACGAAATGTACCGGAGCAACGTAATTCAAGTGCAAATATAGCCTAATAACAAAACGTGCAGTTCAAACGTAAAAACACCCTAAATAGGTTGGAATAGAACGTAATTTAGGTTTTCAAAATAGTTTCCTGAGAACGTAATTTGGGAGAAATTCTGAGATTTACGGTTTGGAATAAAACATTGACATTTTGGGTCCATGGCCAGGAAAATCCCCAGACCTTAATCCCATTGAGATCTTGTGGTCGATCCTCAAGAGGCGGGTGGACAAACAAAAACCTGCAACTTTTGACAAACTCCAAGAATTGACCATGCAAGAATGGTCTGCCATCAGTCAGGATATGGCCCAGAAGTTAATTAACAGCATGCCAGGGCGGATTGCAGAGGTCTTGAAAAAGAAGAGTCAACACTGCAAATATTGACTCTGCATAAAATGCATGTAATTGTCAATAAAAGCCTTTGACACTTATGGACTGCTTGTAATTATACTTCAGTGTACCATAGTAACAAAAAAATATTAGAGCACTAAAACAACAAACTTTGTGGAGACCAATACTCTCAAAACCTTTGACCACGACTGTTCAGAAACATAATAGTTATCCTGTTTTTCCAACAATATTTCCTGAGTTTACAATTTTTTTTTTATCTTGTCTCTATATTTAAATGCATATTTATTGCATTTTTTTTTTTTTCATATTGAATAGTGCTCCTGCGAGAAGTTCACAGACATGGCAACACTGGTTTCAGCACTCAGGAACATGACAGCTGTATATCAGTAAGCAATGAATTAGTGAGGAAGATTAGGCAACTTGATTGATCTCTTATGCATTTTACTAGAATGTTTACAGTATTGATGGCAAACAGTGATGGACGTAGACAAATCATGCTTAAGAGCTAGCAAATCTGGCCAAAATAGGTCCCAGAACAAATTTCCCAAATTCTGAGAGGTCTGTCTGGATCCTCTTCAAATTAAGCACTGATTAACATTAACTGTAAAGTAACAAACCAAAGTATATCAGGATGTAATACCTTATTTCTCATATTGACAGTTTTCAACTAGCCAACACTATATACTACAACAGCATAATCAAATTCCTGAATTTCAGTTATGGCCCCATCTGACCACCCCAATGAAACATTTCTGGAAGCGCCACTGTGCATAGGGAGGGGAAATTAAGACCTGGGGCCTCATTTATAAAACTTTGCGGTGGATTTGTGTCAGAAGTGGCGTACGGACGAAATATAGGATGTGCGTACGCAAGGAAATATTCAGATTTATAAAATTGTGCGCACGCACGTCCTACGCCGTTTTCCCTTTATAAATCACAATCAACTCTACATGTGGCGCAGCTTTTGCGGCTGCATGTCACGCCTATAATTGCCCATAAATAGTCAGTGAAACGCCCCAAAATTAATATTCACTGATTGAGAAATCATGGCAAACAGAGACAGGAAAACCAAGAAAGTAAACTTCACTCAATGTGAAGTAGAAAATATTGTTGGCGAGGTGGTAAAGAGGAGGAAAATGTTGTTTGAAGGGCAAAGTGTGCCTATTACCAATGCCGAAAAGGCGTTGGAGTGGCAAAATGTTGCAGACGCTGTAAGAAAGTCGGACAGTGGCCCAAATAAAAAGTGGTCAGAAATCAGTCGATGTCAAAGCGTCTAGCGCTTCATCGGGAAAGTGTGTCTGCCACGGGTGGGGGAAAATTGGTTACATTACAGCAACATGTCTGCATCACAAATTATTTGGACATTGATCGAATGAAAATGCTTTCGATTAATGAAAGCATTTTCATTCTCATTTGATGCCCTTATTATGGCAACATGAGTGCAGTCAATAGCACCGATTACATTTGGGAAACCGGACATTGCAAATTCCGCTTTTATGGATTGCCTGTTCACCCGCAGTGTAAGGAAACTTTATGTAATCATGCGACACACCAAGTACACCTATTCACACATCTGGCATAACCCAGCTAAGGGTTGGCTGCAAAATCCCAGACCAATAGACACAGAGGTCCAACAGGACGCCCAGAGGAAATCGGAACCGGCTCATAAGCCCATTTCGTTTAGCTACACAACGGTCTGCAGTTTCAGACAGCTTCATGTGTTTCACACATCTGCCGGCGGTGTCGCCATTTCTAATTTCACCCGTTTTGTGCGTACGCAAGGGTCAGAGTTTCTGTGAAGGACCGCACATTTTCCCGTCAAGTTTGCTTTTTATTAATCCCAATTATTGCATAGAGAGATGCGTACGTCTTCTTTTGGGCGTACGCCAGCTTTATAAATGAGGCCCCTGGTGCTTCATATTTAAACATTGTATGTGCTCTATGTCTCCCTGTATATCTGTGGTTTCAGTTTTAGTTATCATCCATTTACAGTACTACTGTCAAAATGCATTCCACCATATTTTAAAGTAGCATTGTCAAGTCAGAATCTGAACCCTTAAATTATGTAATATATCATAAAAGTGCTGATATGTATATTCTCCAAGTCGTGAATTTTCTAATTCTGATTTTCTTGATAAATTCAAGTATGATAGTGACTTCACTTATACTGTAGATTTTGCACATACCCCATATAATAGAAATGTAATACAGCCCAAAATGGGATTCACATATGCATCTTCCTGCATACCTTCTCACTCTATTTCCATAACGTTTATCCACAGGAGTTTTACCAGCTGCAGTTTGGTGAGTTCTCAGGTGATTCAGGTGACTCACTATCAGGCACGTACCACCCAGAGGTCCAGTGGTGGGCCAGTCACCAGGGCATGAAGTTCAGCACCTACGACAAAGACAACGACCGCTACCAGCGCAACTGTGCGCAGGAAGACAAGGGAGGCTGGTGGTTCAACAGGTGCCTTATTCACTCTCTGTCAATCAAGTTTGGCTACTAAGCAAGTGTTCTCTCTGCAAACATGAACACGTTTTGAAAATATGAATGCTCTTTAGGATTCTGCCTGGATCATTATTCACATTGTTCTGGTTTGTTTCTAGATGTCACTCTGCAAACCTGAATGGTTACTACTATGGTGGTGCTTACAGCGATGTGACAGACAGCGGAGTGGTGTGGTACACATGGCATGGCTGGTGGTACTCCTTGAAGACTGTAATCATGAAAATTAGGCCACTGGATTTTGAGCCCAATACTGTCTGATGCTATGGTACCATCCGATGTTAGTGGGTTGGCCATTTGATGTTAGTCACAAGCTTTGCAAAAAGTAGTGTTTATAGCTGCTCACAAATATGTTGTCTTATGATGCGATATAGTTGTTATATGTTGCTTTTAGAATCTAATAAAACTGTCAATTTATCATCTAACACAAGTCCGTCGTGAGTACTTATTCATATACAGAATCTGATAAACTGGCCCTGAGATTTTTTTTTCGACAATTCGTTAAAGAGCAATGTTTGCATATATTATTTAAATGTTCCAAAATGCAGCATCCAGATGAACTGCCCCCGAGAACAGGTTGTCTGAACCAGTCTATGGGCTGAACGCGCCCAGAGAAAACCATCGGGCCAGTGTTGCCAACTTTTCTGCTCAACAAGCAGCGGGTGCTGCGGTGAGCCCTGACCCCATCTGAAAGCACTCACAGGCGGCCCAGTCCGCGCAGCAGTTCCTCCCAGCTGCAGCCAGTCAGAGAAGGAGATGTTAACCCCTCCCTGACCAGACTGAAAATGTATTGCGCATGCGGCTGGCTGATCCCGCTCAAAATGTAAAATGTAACGTGTTCTTTGTCTAAAATAAATCACTGCGAGAGAGAGAGAGAGAGAGAGAGAGAGAGAGAGAGAGAGAGAGAGAGAGAGAGAGAGAGAGAATTTTTTGAGTAATTTTTTTGGGTAAAAAAGATAGAACCATATAGCAAATTCATTAGGCACTAAGGTGTGAAGTGGGTAGTCTTTGACCCAGCATTGGCTTTGAACACAATGGGAACGAAAGAACGCAGCCAACCTGCCCAGCATCCAGATGCCCCTTGCCTTGTTGGCTCCCCCCCTGCAGAGGTCACCATTATACAATACCACCAAAAGATGAAAAACAAAAAGGTGCAAAAAAAGTACAAACTCAGTCTGTAAAAAAACAACCCAGAGACACTGTTTGCTGACAGTCAAAGTCAAAGTCAAAGTGGTTTATTTATCATATGCATTGAACAACATACATCATCCTATGCAGAGAAATTCTTATTGACATGGCTCGGCAATTCTATGCAGTGGGCGTGGGCTTAAAAACAAGAATTACAACAGTATAAGAATTTTAAAATAGTAATGACAATAGTAATAATAGTAATAGTAATAATAATGATAATAATAAAACGCTATGTACTGAGCAGTGGTCTGGAAAATGTACAACAGCAGAAGCAGTAAACATTATAGAATTGGCATGGAAAATTGTTTTCAAAGGTGCATTTGAATTTCTGCTACATCAGATGTAGAGAGCATAAAGTGACCAGAGAGTGTTAGTGCTCAACAGACGACCTGCGATCAGTGTCTGTGTTCCATGTTGAGCAGCCGAATGGCCTGAGGGAAGAAACTGTTTTTGAGTCTGGTGGTCCGTGCCTTGATGCTCCGGTAACGTCTACCAGATGGCAGTAGTGAGAAAAGTTCACGGCCTGGGTGGCTGTGGTCTTTGAGGATGTTTTTAGTTTTCCTAAGGCATCGCTTATGGTAGATGCCTT
>JACXGM010001393.1:0-22610 GCA_016801145.1 Umbra pygmaea
ACTCCTGTCAGTGAAACACCGGGGTGATGTCGCTTCAAATGTGTGGCCATGCTTGATGTGTTTCCACTGTCATATCGCTTTCTTGTGCCACAGTGCCTACACACTGTCACGGTTTTATCCACTAACCTCTTTCCTTCATTATATTTAACAAGGAAGCCAAAATTCTCCCATACAGGGGATTTAAATGACGCGGGACGTCCAAGCTCCTCCGTTTCTCCGCTCGCCATGACCATGCCGTGAGCGGACTGAACATGCGTAAAACTTTTTTATTTCAGTAATCAATTTGCGGATCACGTGTGTCCCGAACCGAAGATATTGATCCGAACGGATCACGGATCAGTGACGATCCGTTGCACCACTACTCAACACGGAAACAAAAGGTGTGCTACTCCAGGTGTAGTTATCAAAACGATCAGGATACTACACCAAACTGTAATGAGACATAATTCCTACTCAAGTAGCTCATGATACAATGAACACTTTCACATGAAACACAGATACTTACAGATCGACAATAAACCACAACTCCCAACACAAACAGATGTGTATATAAACTGGTTTGCCTTGATTAACGATTAGCAGGTGTAGACACTAATAACACAATTACACACACACTGATTGATGATTGGATAAATGAATGGGAAAATGTCCAATAACACAGAAACCCCAACGGAAAACACTAGAGTGCAGTGATGGCTCATATCAGGCATGACATAAACCATGACAGTACCCCCCCCCCCCAAGGAGTGGTTTGAACACAATAACCAGGACCCCACAGGGTGGGGGGGCAGGGGGAACAGTGTCCAGCCCTGAAAGCAGGCAAGTGGTAACAGTGGAGGCTGATCTGCAGGTGCTGGTGATGGGGGCGAAGCCACAGGCATCAGCGTTGTAGGCTGCTCTCCAGGCACCAGTGATGTAGTTGGGGTTGTAGGCACTGAGAGTGGAGTTGGGGGTAGAGCTATGCACCACACAGCCTGCAACAAACACAGATGGAAGTCATGAGTCATGAGTGGTCATGAGTGGTCTGGTCTGGCTTAACTCTTGCTACAGACAGTTGGTCAGATTCAGTCAGGGGGCGTGGACAGCAGGCTCCGACAGTGTTGGAGGTTAGTTTGTTAGTTTAGTTTACATTTACAGTGCCTTGAGAAAGTATTCGGCCCCCTTGAACTTTTCGACCTTTTGCCACATTTCAGGCTTTAAACATAAAGATATGAAACAACATTTTTGAAGAATAAAAAAAAAGTGGGAAAAAATTTTGAAAACGTTTTTAACAAATAGAAAACTGAAAAATTGGGCGTGCAAAATTATTAATAACTTAATTATTATTAAGTTAATACTTTGTAGTGCCACCTTTTGCTGCAATTACAGCTGTAAGTCGCTTGGGGTATGTCTCTATCAGTTTTGCACATCGAGTGAGGATGGCTGAGTTGACTATTGGGACTATTGGGACTACTTTGTCAACCATTCAGGAGCTGGCTCAGAAAAGATGCCTGTCAACAGCAAAGCGCATCATTAAGGACCTCACCCACCCTGGCCACAGACTGTTTTCCCACCTCCCCTCTGGTAGGCGGTATCGCAGTCTAAGGGGGAGGACTGCAAGGTTCAAAAACAGCTTCTTCTGTTCTGACTGCACCTTATTCTCCACTGCACTATTTTAAATATGGATATTTATACTTCCCACTGTACATACCTAGATATTTATTTTATTCAATATTTATCATTATAATGGCTCTGCGCACCTATATACGCATTTATTTATTCCATGTATATAACTAATATCTAAATTTCTCTACGGTGTTTTTAGCTGTTTCTGTGCTTTATTTTTTTAGCTGTGAACTTTGCACGTAATTTCGTACTACAGTGTACTGTGGTATGACAATAAAGAAATCTTGAATCTTGAATCTTGAGAGACTGAAATTTTTGCCCATTCCTCCTTGCAAAACAGCTCGAGCTCAGTGAGGTTGGATGGAGAGCGTTTGTGAACAGCAGTTTTCAGTTCGTTCCACAGATTCTCGATTGGATTTAGGTCTGGACTTTGACTTGGCCATTCTAACACCTGGATATGTTTATTTATGAACCATTACATTGTAGATTTTGCTTTATGTTTTGAATCATTGTCTTGTTGGAAGACAAATCTCCGTCCCAGTCTCAGGTCTTTTGCAGACTCCATCAGGTTTTCTTCCAGAATGGTCCTGTATTTAGCTTCATCCATCTTCCCATCAATTTTAGCCATCTTCCCTGTCCCTGCTGAAGAGAAGCAGGCCCAAACCATGATGCTGCCACCACCATGTTTGACAGTGGGAATGGTGTGTTCAGGTTGATGAGCTGTTTTACTTTTACGCCAAACATAACGTTTTGCATTTTTGTCAAGAAGTTAGATTTTGATTTAATCTGACCAGAGCACCTTCTTCCACATGTTTGGTGTGTCTCCCAGGTGGCTTGTGGCAAACTTTAAACAACACTTTTATGGATATCTTTTAGAAATGGCTTTCTTCTTACCACTCTTCCATAAACGCCAGATTTGTGCAGTATACGACTGATTGTTGTCCTATGCACAGACTCGCCCACCTTAGCTGTAGATCTCTGCAGTTCATCCAGAGTGATCATGGGCCTCTTGGCTGCATCTCTGATCATTCTTCTTCTTGTTTGAGCTGAAAGTTTAGAGGGACGGCCGGGTCTAGGTAGATTTGCAGTGGTCCTTGTTCTTCATGATGCTCTCTGTGCTTTCAATGGACCTCTGAGACTATCACAGAGCAGGTGCATTTATACAGAGACTTGATTACACACAGGTGGATTCTATTTATCATCATTAGTTATTTAGGTCAACATTGAATCATTCAGAGATCCTCACCGAACTTCTGGAGAGAGTTTGCTGCACTGAAAGTAAAGGGGCTGAATAATTTTGCTTGCCCAATTTGTTAGTTGTTTATTTGTTAAAAAAGTTTGAAATATCCAATAAATTTCGTTCCACTTCATGATTGTGTCCCACTTGTTGTTGTTTCTTCACAAAAAATTACAGTTTTATATCTTTATGTTTGAAGCCTGAAATGTGGCAAAAGGTCGAAATGTTCAAGGGGGCGGAATACTTTCGCAAGGCACTGTATTTAACCAGGCAAGTTGACTCAGAACACTTTCTCATTTGCAGTAACAGCCTAAGGAGAAGGGGGAAAGTGGAATGAGTGAGCCAATTGATAGATAGGGATGATTAGGTTGCCATGATGGTATGAAGGCCTGATTGGAAATTTGCCCAGGACACCAGGGTTAACGCCCCTACTCTTATGAATAGTGCCATGGGATCGTTAGTGACCACAGAGAGTCAGTACACCCGTTTAACATCCCAAACCTGAAAGACTGCACCCTACCCGGCCCAACCCTTCTTAGCTTTAGAAGCAAACCAGCAGTTCAATACAGGGCTCTATGCATCTGGCTAGGTGCAGCCAGGACTGGCTGATGGTATAGACTTTTTCAGCTCCTGTAATGTAGGCAGTGTGACCTGCACAGGCCGGATGGGCAGAACTTCAGGCTCCAGAAAAGAAGGCAAGGGATCAGGTCCTGGCTGAGTTGAAGGGGGCGGAATCACGTCCTCAGCAATAAAGGGCAGTACAGCTGGTCCTGGCTGAGGTGAAGAGGATGGAGTCCCGTTATCAGCAATGGCGGGCAGTACAGCTGGTCCTGGCTGAGGTGAAGGGGGCAAAGCCAAGTCCTCAGCAATGGTGGGAAGTACAGCTGGTTCTGGATTCGGGGGTGCAGCCTCTGACATGAGCTTGATAGGTGAGACCTCTAGCTTTGGCAGAAAAGGCTGGGCCACTGGCTCTGGCGGAAAAGGCAGGACCTCCGTCTTTGGCACCAAAAGGTGGGTCCCCCGGTAGTGATGAACTGTCTAGCTCCCCCAGTGGTGAAACCTGCTCCCCGATCCAGGACGCTGTAGGGATCTTTCCCCCCAAGATGGTGATGACAGCTCCCCTTATAGTGAACACACAGGTAGCCAAGCTGACATTGAATGGTGCATCTGAAAAAACCTTCCCACTCTTTGCACCCTCTGACAGATAAAGTGACAGGGTCACAGGACACCCCCCCCCCCCACAAAAGAGTGAACGGAGAAATCAGGGGAGTCATAATCCCATTGGAATAGGTTTATGCGAGGGGGGTAGGAAGAATGCCCATCGATTCACCGATTCTCACTACGCTCTGGTAACCATTCCTAGAATATCTCCTCAGCACATTCTCCACATAGGAAAAAGGAAAGAGGTCAGGTGAAGGCGGTGGAACCATGTCCTCAGCGATGAAGGGCAGTACAGCTTGTCCTGGCTGAGGTGAAGAGGGTGGAGCCCTGTTATCAGCAGTGCTGGGCAGTACAGCTAGTCCATGCTGAGGTGAACGGGGCAGAGCCACATGACTGGATTCGGGGTGCAGCCTCTGACATGAGCTTGGAAGGCGAGACCTCTAGCTCGGGCAGAAAAGGCTGGGCCACTGGCTCTGGAGGAAAAGGTGGGACCTCTGTCTCTGGCATGAAAATATTTCCATTTTCTTCCCACTCGATAGGCATTTGCACCTGACGCACAGCTCAAAGGACACATTCATTTTTCCTACCTGCTTTTCGATAGGTTTGAAGTAACGCAAATATTTCCATCCGTTAAAATGTAGGCTATGTATTCTTTCATTTCACTAACCCCCAATCTGCATATGCATTCCTATTTAAGTGTGAGATCTCTCATAACAACAACAACGGATAATAAATTATGAACCTGTGCTTTAAAAAAGAAAATGGAAAACTATATTGTAAATATAACTAGTTGTCTCATTTTAAATGTAATTAATTACTTTAATTGTGAAACTAAAGCTTTAGGTTACTTATTAAAACAAAAAAGTAGTCTAAGTACTGGAACACTGTTTGGGAAGATAAGCCTAAACATCTACCATACATAAATCAGATTATCTACCTTGCCACATTGCTCTCTAGCGACTCCTTGTGTGCAGGTGCCTGTAAATTCAATCACGGAACTATAGTTGGTAAACGGAATCAACCCGTACATGAGCTGACTAAAGGCTTCTGTGCTCTAGTCTTTTGTGGGCCTCACCATGTTTAATCCTACTGATAAAGACAACTTTATATTGCTCTATAATTATTTTTTATATGCTATACTGCACTGACACCTTGGTCAGGGGACTTTTGATATTCTTTTTTCATGGAGAGTACAACTACTCCCCTTTGGTTTCGTACTGTTACAACAGAACATGTCATATCAAGTGATTTCTCATTTTATGGTGGCCAAACAAAACATGGATGAAGACATCATGGAGGGCATAGCATCTGCTGGCTTTATTTTTCCTTTCAACTGGTTTTGAATGAGTCAACCAGGTGAGAGGGGTTCCCAATTCATTATTACCCTTATTGGATCAACAACCACTCAATATGGGTTTGGTGTAAAAAGAAGGATGGTTATACCAAAAAGAACTTGATCCTCACTGTTAAGTAGGGTAGAGGATATGTGAAGTTGTGGGGCTGTGTTTCCTCCAAAGGCCCTGGAAACCTTGTTATTATACTGTACATGGCATCATGAACTCAATGCAGTACCAGGAAATGTTTTATCTGAATTTGGCTGCCTCTGGCAGGAAACTGAAACTGGGTCATCATTTAATCTTTCAGCATGATAGTGATCCTAAACATACATCCAAATCAAAACAAAAATGGTTCACTGAACAAAGTCAAGCTTCTGCATGGGCCCTCTCAGTCTCCTGACCTAAGTCCTATTGAAAACCTGTGGGCTGAGCTGAAGAGGAAAGTGCATAAGAGAGGACCCTAGATGATCTGGAATTATTCTGTAAGGAGGAATGGTCTCAGATTCCTTGATCTGTATTCTCCAACCTTATTAGATGTTACAGGAGAAGACTCAGTAATGTTATACGGGAAGTTGTACACATTATTAAATGCAGGAATGCCAATAATAAAGGGACATTGTTTTGTTAGAAATAACTATTTCTTAAAGACTTTTTTTCTCAGAATAAATGAACTTCAATTAAAGGTTGGATGTTTGTCATTTTTCAATGTGACATTACGCCAATTCACCAAAAGAGGCATTTTTACTAACCATTTTTTTACAAATTTTACTAGGGGTGCCAATAATCGTGGAGGGCTCTGTTAGTCTTCTTGCCTTCTTGGAAGCATAATATTTTACAACCTCATCATAAGAGAGTTGGCTGCCTAGCTGATGGTTGATAATAATGACTGCCAGTCCAATCAGACATTCTTGTGCTATCAATTTTAGCTTGGAGAAACTCTGCTCTGCCAAGGCCACTGTTACTGGGAGAGTACAAGCTATTCTCAAAGCTATCCAAAGATTTGAGTACAACTAACAGACCTCATTTTGGTGGATGTATGTAAGCAGCTCCATCACTGTCATTTCTGTTTTGAGAAGGTTCTGGAAGGCTATCCATTTCCATTACCAGCTCTATCCACTCCAGGTCAGCAGTCTCTCCACAGGTGACTGTATCACCAAGCAACATACACTGTTATGGGGATCCAGTAAGTTCTCCAAACTCTCTTTAACTCCCCCCAGTGACTTGAATTGGTCTTCCGAAGATTGAGTGCTGAATCTGCCAGAACGTTCAAAAAATGTATTTCTAGTCTCTTCATGACCTCAGCCAATGGCTTTTCTGCTGCCTCAGAACAAAACTGCCTTTTTGTGCTTCGCAGCCATTTCTTTTTGAGCACCACTTCCACCACCTCCAAAGGCATATTTTCACACAGCTCTTTAGTGGCCTTGCAGTGGATCAGATGTCCTTTGGTTTTGTCTGAGCTGGACTGCAAAATCAAGCTGCATGTTATCAGACTGCAATAGCTTGCTAATTAGCTTGCTAGCAACGCTAGCTTGCTAGTAGTGTTGATTTTTTGAAAGGATGTCAAACCAGACAACAGTGCATATTTGGACCCTAAATTATAAAAAAGGTTCTGCCAGGGACTGGGCCTCAATTCTTACTACTGGATCATAGTAGTAGTAGTAGCTTGAACCACCGACTATTGAGACAGAATTTATCCTGCAAGGTAGCGACTTAGCCCACTATGTCATGCGGACCTCCCTATATATACTGTTGGGGCCCATATACATTCACCTAAATGATTATTAGGAACACCATACTAATACTGTGTTTGACCCCCTTTCGCCTTCAGAACTGCCTTAATTCTACGTGGCATTGATTCAACAAGTGCTGAAAGCATTCTTTAGAAATGTTGGCCCATATTGATAGGATAACATCATGCAGTTGGTGGAGATTTGTGGGATGCACATCCAGGGCACCAAGCTCCCTTTCCACCACATCCCAAAGATGTTCTATTGGGTTGAGATCTGCTGACTGTGGGGGCCATTTTAGTACAGTGAACTCATTGTCATGTTCAAGAAACCAATTTAAAATGATTCGAGCTTTGTGACATGGTGCATTATCCTGCTGGAAGTAGCCGTCAGAGGATGGGTACATGGTGGCCATAAAGGGATGGACATGGTCAGAAACAATGCTCACGTAGGCCGTGGCATTAAACGATGCCCAATTGGCACTAAGGGGCCTAAAGTGTGCCAATAAAACATCCCCCAAACCATTCCACCACCAGCATGCACAGTGGTAACAAGGCATGATGGATCCATGTTCTCATTCTGTCTACGCCAAATTCTGACTCTACCATCTAAATGTCTCAACAGAAATCGAGACTCATCAGACCAGGCAATATTTTTCCAGTCTTCAACTGTTCAATTTTGTTGTGCTCTTGCAAATTGTTGCCCATTTTCCGATTTGTAGTGGAGATGAATAGTACCCGGCGGGGTCTTCTGCAGTTGTAGCCCAACCGCCTCAAGGTTGTGCATGTTGTGGCTTCACAAATGCTTTGCTGCATACCTCGGTTATGAGTGGTTATTTCAGTCAATGTTGCCCTTCTATCAGCTTGAAGCAGTCGGCCCATTCTCCTCTGACCTCTAGCATCAACAGGGCATTTTCGCCCACAGGACTGCCGCATACTGGATGTTTTTCCCTTTTCACACCATTCTTTGTAAACCCTAGAAATGGTTGTGCGTGAAAATCCTAGTAACTGAGCAGATTGTGAAATACTCAGACCGGCCCGTCTGGCACCAACAACCATGCCACACTCAAAATTGCTTAAATCACTTTTCTTTCCCATTCTTACATTCAGTTTGGAGTATAGGAGATTGTCTTGACCAGGACCACACCCCTAACTGCATTGAAGCAACTGCCATGTGATCGGTTGAGTAGATCATTGCATTAAGGAGAAATTGAACGGGTGTTCCTAATAATTATTTAGGTAAGTGATATATATATATTTTTTATTTCTTTATTATATCAAGACTAATGATGGAGAAGGGATAATGGGCTGGGGATGTTTTTCAGGGTTTGAGCTAAGCCCCTTAGTTTCAGTGAAGTGTCATCTTAGTGCTACATAAAAACAGAAGGATGATAATTTGCTGCTTTAAAATTTGTGGCAAAAGTTTGAAGAAAGCCATTTCCTATTTCAGCACGACTGTGCACAAAGCTGTGCACATTGTCACATTGTTTGATGAGTTTGGTGTGGAGGAACTTAATTGGCCTGCACAGAGGCCTGTACTCAATTGCACTGAAAAAAATAAACAAAAACCTGCAAAAAGGGTGAGATGGTCTGGTGTCCACATACATTTAGCCATATAGTGTATATTTACCAAATCTCAGCTGTGTCAGCCTTTGAAGATCTTCCTCCAAATCTTTCTTCAGACAAGCCCCTAACTCTTCGCCTCCCTCTGGCACCTCTACACGCTGCAAATGCAGGAGCACAGTCTTCAAAATTGGACTGTTAGGAACTTTTAGGAATTTACTGAATTGTTTAGTACACTTATAGAGTCAAAAGGACCCAACTTGGGGATGGTGGACGGGCATATGAATTGGTGACTCTCATTCCGGTGTTTGCAAGTTCAAATCCATTTGGACTCTTTGTGTGTGTTTTGTTCTCCATTCCATTGCACACGTGTTTCTGTAGACAGGCACTTGTCACTTTTTTTGGTAATATTAACCATAACCTTAATCATAACCTTCACCCCAGTAACGTCAAGCCTAACCTTAACAGTTTGTAACCTCATGCCTAACCTTAACCCTAACTTTAACCGTGAACGTTGGAATATAATTTTGAACGCTATGGAATGTATGGAATTTGTGGAATGTTCTTGCATGAACTCATGAAATGAAACATGCAGGTGCAACGTAATAGAGATAAATATAGCCTAAATATGTTCATGTTTCAACATAGATGCAGAATCTTTGTTTGTGATTTTTTTCCCCAAATACCTCCCCTCCCTATTGGTCTTGTCCAATTTCCAACTAGCTCTGACTTGTTGGCAGCTCCACAACTCCCTGGACAGATGTGGGATGGTGAAGGGAGCTCACATTGTTCACCCAACCACATGTTGCCAAGCAGGCCGATACTTTTCGCACTACTCATCCAACACGGAAGTCTTTAGTAAGACCATGCGTGGGATGAAATCATTCACCAACTATACTTCAGAGATTGAATTTACACGTGACCGACCTGCAGACAAGGAGTTGCTGGAGAGCATCGTAAAAATTGTAGATAATCCAACCTTTCTATGCCAAATCCCAGGCTGTGCTATGCAAATTTGCGCTGCCTTGTGCAGAATGTTCCGGACAGTCAGAGAAGCCATAGTCAGGCTTGAACCACTGACTATCAAAGTCAGTGGCTTAGCCATCTATGCCAAGTGGACACCGAAATGCAATAATTTTATATAATGTGCTTTAGAATAATAGTCTTCATCACACTTAGCAATTACAACAAAATGTTCTTTACATTAGGAAGTTTTTATTTTACTGGCCATTCGCTTTCAGGAACTTGTTTTGTGTAAGACTAATAAAGTACATGTTAGAAAAAAATAGTAATGCATTAGCTAGACAATCTAATTTGGTAGCTATCCTTCTAAGCTTATGTTTGTCAAATACAATGCTAATTCCGTCTAAAAGCAAGATATTTTTTTAACATAAAAAAACAGGAATTTGCTATTAACAATTGATTACATGTTTTACGTGTTACAAAGACGTAGCACATTGTAGTCAATGTCTTTATTTTTCCAACTGGAACAAAGCTTGTTACTGTCTCTATTTTTCCAGCTGCATGCTCAAAATGGATTTAGTTCTAACTAGGGCTGTAACAGTACATGGGTACGTAACCGTACCATACAGTACAAGGTACTATTCGCGGGTTCGCAGATGAACCCGAATACATAGAACATTGCAAATCTACAAAACCCGGCCGTCCCTCTAAACTTTCTGGTCATACAAGGAGAAGACTGATCAGAGATGCAGCCAAGAGGCCCATGATCACTCTGGATGAACTGCAGAGATCTACAGCTGAGGTGGGCGCATCTGTCCATAGGATACCAATCAGTTGTATACTGCACGAATCTGGCCTTTATGGAAGAGTGGCAAGAATAAAACCATTTCTGAAAGATATCCATAAAGAGTGTCATTTAAAGTTTGCCACAAGCCACCTGGGAGACACACCAAACATTTGGAAGAAGGTGCTCTGATCAGATAAAACCAAAATCAAACTTTTTGGCAACAATGCTACTTTATGTTTGGCGTAAAAGCAACACAGCTCATCACCGTGAACACACCATCCCCACTGTCAAACATGGTGGTGGCAGCATCATGATTTGGGCCTGCTTCTCTTCAGCAGGGACATGGAAGATGGCTAAAATTGATGGGAAGATGGATGAAGCTAAATACAGGACCATTCTGGAAGAAAACCTGATGGAGTCTGCAAAAGACCTGAGACTGGGACGGAGATTTGTCTTCCAACAAGACAATGATTCAAAACATAAAGCAAAATCTACAATGGCATGGTTCACAAATAAACATATCCAGGTGTTAGAATGGCCAAGTCAAAGTCCAGACCTAAATCCAATCGAGAATCTGTGGAAAGAAAATACAGCACCATTCTGAAAGACCAGCCCCATAGAGGCTGTAAATAAGTCCCATTTTTTGTTCAGTTCTGTCTCCTGTGTTCCTGTCTCACGTTCTCAGTGTTTTTTCAGTATATTTACGTTGGTTTAGTTTATGGTTCCCTTGAGTTGCTCCCTCATGTGTTGTGGTCTGTGGTTCCCCCTGGTGTCCCTTCTGTGTCTTGCAGGTGTTAGGGTTGTATGATATCATCGTTGTGGGTCCTTGTATGTGTTGATTTGGCACTGGTGTTTCCTACTGTCTCTGATGTAATTCAGTATTTAGCCCTCATGTTTCTGTCATTCCCCTGTTCGTCAATGTATCCTGTTGCATGTCCTGTTCCAGTGTCTCCAGTGTATGATCTACGTATTTGCCCCTCGTGGCAGTCTTTTTTTTATATTAATAAAAGTTCAGTGGATTATTGCAACCTTCGCACTTGTCTCTATCTATTCAAGGGGATACGTAACAGTCTGCAAAAGACCTGAGACTGGGATGGAGATTTGTCTTTCAACAAGACACTGATCCAAAACACAAAGCAAAATCTACAATGGAATGGTTCACAAATAAACATATCCAGGTGTTAGAATGGCCAAGTCAAAGTTCAGACCTGAATCCAATCAAGAATCTGTGGAAAGAACTGAAAACTGCTGTTCACAAATGCTCTCCATCCAACCTCACTGAGCTCGAGCTGTTTTGCAAGGAGGAATGGGCAAAGATTTCAGTCACTCGATGTTCAAAACTGATTGAGACATACCCGAAGTGACTTACAACTGTAATCGCAGCAAAAGGTGGCGCTACAAAGTATTAACTTGAATAATCAATTTTTCAGTTTTTTATTTGTTAAAAAAAGTTTGAAATATCCTATAAATTTTGTTCCACTTCATGATTGTGTCCCACTTGTTGTTGATTCTTCACAAAAAAATTACAGTTTCATATCTTTATGTTTGAAGCCTGAAATCTGGCAAAAGGTCGAAAAGTTCAAGAGGGCCGAACACTTTCGCAAGGCACTGTATATATATTAGCCTTTGCACACATCGTAATCGACATTGTATTGTTGGCCTTTTTCCAACTTTGTGAGCAAAGCACGAGAAGGAGAGCTAGACCAATGGTGAGTGCTGTTGATGAATCATCATGGGAAAATTATCTGCTTCATCTACAGACCAGAATAGATTTTAATATTGCTAAACATCAGTCATGCCTGTTTTTATTATTTACAGAAAAACTATTAAGATAACAGGATTTGTCCTTCGTGTCGGGAAACTATTGTTTTGCTTGTACTGTATGTGTTGCACTCTTCAGAGTCTTCGTTCTTTTGCAAAAACAAAAATGATTAAGACATGTCTATCCAACTCAGGTTCTCCAACACAACAAAACAAACTTTGATCTCTAATTGCACTCTCAAAATGTTAGGTTTGCTTGCATGCTTCACAATGTTACTTTATCCATATAGTCGTTCGGTTGCAGAGGCAGTTGTGGGAACAAAAACAACTGTCTCCTCAATGTATTCAAGCAGTCCTATCAAGTATAATCTGATCAGGCCAAAGAAATTACCATAGGTGTTTTAAAGATGCAGATATGCACCCATCTTTTGCAAATTAAATTAAAAACGTACCGTTACACCCCTAGTTCTAACATGTCATTCTCCGTGGACTCCTTTTGAGAGTGGGATTTCTGGAAAACTGTGTCAACTTTAGAAATCATAACACATTCGAACCAAAGGGTCACCAAAACAAACTGATATGCAGGTTTAAGCACCCCTATTTTATACTAGAATAAGTATTGGGACAGTTTTAGCACATAAGTGAACTCCTTTTGTCCCTAGAAGGATGGCATAGGGAATAGTGTTTTATGTGGAACTTCTCAAAAGCTTCTTGGAGAGCCAATATACAAGGACAAAAGCCATTAACCTGCGTGCAACAGGAAATGCTATGTTTACTTGCATTTTGTATTGGATGACCTGACTGAAACCTAAATTGTGTGCATGTTGGTTTGCATGTGTGCGCACAAGTAGACATTGCACGGGTAGCCTAGACGGTGGCGTGACCGCAGTGCCATCTGCCTGTAGCCTATGACCACTAAATGTGTCCAACTCCCTCTTGTATGACGATAATCCCACTATACTGCAGCCTGCAGCTGGGCCCATTGGAGTGACAGGAAGTGGCTGTCAAAAAAGAAAAAGAAAATCCACCAGGGACAGACAATAAAGGCTTCTTCCCCCCAGGCTACGCGACAATCTAAGAGTTGCCAGGGGGATCGAAGCGCTAGAACCATTTAGTCCTTACCATATTTAAAGAGACTGACGGAATATTATCTCGCATTAATAGCAAATTGTTCCAGGAAACGTGGGCTGCGTGTACTGTGCGAGTTCCCATTGGGGTTCCCATAAAAAGCACTTCTGAGAACTATTACACTAACTTTAACTGTCAGCCATCAGGAAATGAGGATGGTGGCACCTAGGTGTTAAGGCCTTGGAGGAGTTTTGTGGGGTGTTGTGGATTACCCTAAGCTTTCAGTCGACTGTGTAAAACACCTACTTATAACAGTCAGAGAGAGAGACAGATTACATTCTAATACTAAAACAAGTGTACCACTTATATGCTATATACATTATACAGTGCAGTGAATGCATTATACATTTTATGTGAAGCTGTATGCTAATTGGTCATGGAGCAAAGCCATATCTAGGTAGCAGTCAAAGTCTGAATCACCACTAAAGCAGTGACAGTTATTTGGGCAGGTGCATGACGTCACACTTCGAAGGAATCAAGGCTATGATGGGAAAGACCTTTGCACCCTGGTGCTTGTAGATCAATGCAAAGGGAAGGACAAACAGGGTCGGCAGAGCCACTGCTATCATACAGAGGGCACTGTGAATGATGATGTAATTTGTCAGGTCACCCCACTGAAATGCAGCCAGGAGACCTGCCAGGCAGCGTTGGTCAATATTTGACCCTTGCTGATGATTATCTGACATAAATATACATGTTGAATAGCGGCATAAATGTGTCACTGTCTCTTTCCACTTCTAATATCCAAAATGTTACAAAATTGTTCTCTACTAATCAAATAAGTATTTCTGAATGTTACGCCACTAACAACAACAGTGACGAAATTACAAAAGCTGTAAAAATGTAATTTCTAGAAATTTTTTAAAAGATGGAAAAGTACATTTATTTGTTAAATGATTTCCTACACTATTCAGTGGTTGCGTTGCCATTTGTAGAGGAACTGCGATAAGGAAATGACCAATTTGTGCTTCCACAGTGTTGGTTAATGGACACGGGTTGGACCTTGTTTGATATAAACTATGCAGTAAGCTGTGCTTCCTGTCACAAAGGCTTGTGTAGTGTAGGGAATCATTTCCCATTTCCCTAAATCACCTTTATATATATATAATATATCAAAATCTCAAGAAAACGTTTTTACAGCATTTGTAAGCTGGTCACTGAAAAAGAAACTAATGCTAGTAAAAAACAAGTGCAGAATAAAAGTAAATAAATGTTGAATACCAGTGCCAGTCAAACCACAATGAAATTGATGCCAAAAGGGAACAGACTGTCACCCTTGTTCTGGCTGTTTAAATACATACAATTGGATTAAAATGTTTTGGCACCCCTGGAAAAGAATGATGTTACAATGAATCTTTCTGTAAACAGATTTCTAAATGGTAAGAAGCTAATCATGCCACCTTTCTGCAACATGTATTGCAGGATTATGATTTATTTGCATTCATTATAGAATTAGTCAAGAAAAGTATGACACATGCCCAAGTTTTGGCACTCTTTTGTACCATTCCAAAATGGTCCCGAAATCATAATAAAAGACGATTACTAAGCCCAAAACTTGTTAGGGCTTCAATTGTTCTGGGGAAAATTATTCTAGTGTTCAACTACTAATCTGTAATTCCATATCTAGTAATCTGACAGGTGGTGATGGATGCTCTGCCTGGTTTCAACTACCATGTGTCCTCTAAGTAAATGTCTGAGGACTTGAAAATGAAAATAACAGAGTTAAAAAAAATACAGGAAAAGACTAAAAACACTCAATGCGTCCAATTTCTGTTGTCAAGACAGTAATATGACATTGAACTGTTCAATAACAGTTCCTACACTGTTGTATACTATACACTAATTCCTACACTATTCAATGTAAGATCTAGATGACCAAGAAATATTTGACACAGCCTTGCCCAAAAGCAGTTGTCAGAAGGAAGTAAAAAACTAATCACAAAACAAATGCAAAATAAATGTTGCTGAGCCACAATTTTGGGACAATGTGATTTTGACTGGTGAAATGACATTGTAACTGTTCAGCCACAACCAAATAAGGTATGCTTGGAGAAAGATATGAAGAACAGAATACCTTGCCAATTATTAATCACTGGGGATGACTCCCTGGTGTTTTGTGGCAGCCAGACAATGATCCAACACCTACCTCAAAACCAACCATGACATACTGTATAGTTACAAAAAAGAAGAACAAGGTTTTAAAATAGAAATCTCAGTTCACAGACTTGAATATAATTGAAAATATGTGGGTATATCTCAAATATTCAGTGCATGTAAGGAGACCCAAGTCAAGAATAGAAACACTCATACAGGCTACAGAAATGCTTTGGAAGCAGTCATACAGTATCTGCCACAGGAGGAAATATCAAGTGCCCAAATTTTGCACACGTCATGTTCACATTCATGGGAAATACTATTTCTGTACAAACATGTTCAGAAGGGGTGTGTGAACCCAATGAGTGTTGTGATTGTCTTGTATGTTGGAAGCTAAGATGCTCTTGTATACTTCCGAATTCATTACGTCATCAATTAAAAGGAGTATGGCCATACTGGAGGCAGCCATGCGTTCCCCTCATTCACAAAGCTTATTTTTTGGATCGTCTGCAGAAACCTTTTGTTTCTCCACATTTCTCCCATCACTTTGAAAAAAGGTTCACCTTTGGCTCATGTGTCAATAAAACGGTTCCAACTGTTCCGGCATTTCATTGGTGCTGATCAGAGGTGCATATAGTGTAGCCGTTTTAATTCTGCTGACGGAATCTTCTGCCAACATTAGTTTGTATCACTATCACCACAGCATTCAGGAGGCGGTAGGTGATTTCAGCAGACATTCCAATCTTGATTTGTCTATGCCCAACATTAGTGGTACTAAGGTCCTCTTTTTTTTTAGCTGTGTTCATTATGCTTACTGACATCGCAGAGTCCAAAGGCAAAAGCAATGCATGAAACTGAGACTCCACATACTGTCAATAGCTAATTTAAGTGTGAACAGTCAATGTAACAGGAAACACCAAATTAATTTGAAATGCCCACAGAGACTGAAGCTTCAATCCTAGTCAACACTTCTCTGACTTTTCGTGGCGCTCCAGCATGGGCAGGCAAATTGGAAAGCCGCTGCCGGGGATAAGTCAGTCGAAAAGTTGGACAAGTGTTCCTTGCTATGTTGCTCTCCATTAACTCCTTGTATGCAGATCCATTGGTGAATGTGTAATACTTCCACTTAGTATTTATTCCATGTTGAACTAAATGTGTGACAAGAATCAAATGTGGTTGAAGAAACCATATGAGTGCCATTGACCGTTGTGCACCTGTGCAAGAGTTGCCGACAAGGCAGGGTCAGCGGGAATTGTACATGACCAACTGGGAGGAGAGACAAATGGGTAAAAAAAAAGAAACAATAACAACTATGTTGTTTTGTCTGTGAGCAAGACAGTTAACCCTAATTACTCTTCCTCATCACCTTTCCAGGTCATTGCTGCAAATCAGAGTTGGTTCTTAGGATATATATTTACATTACCTTTTCTACCATGGAGTGGTGTAAATACAAGAAAAGATTAAATTAAAATATAGGGAAGAGTTGTCTGATATAATTTTTAATTAGACTTGTTTAACACTTACTGGAACACGTTGTGTCGTTAGGCCTGGGCTTCCAAAGCTTCAGCCCCGGGTGTAAGCTTCAGCCCCGGCTGTTTCTGTAGCAGCCCAAAATTGCATTGAATTACATTCTGGGGAACTATTTAGCAAAACTGAATTTGTGAAATATGATTGTAAGAGAGGGTCAATTATGTTCGTAGGGAACAAAATTTAAAAACCAAATTACGAAAATATGAACATGTGAAGATCATGAGGTAGAAAGTATTTAGCATAGTTTTTTGTAGGATGGAGGTCGGGGATGGTGGACGGGCATATAAATATGCAACTTTCAGCTCAGAGTTTGCGAATTCAGATGGAAGCTTTGTTCTTTATTCTAGCATGATGCAGATGTGTATCTTTTTTTAGTATTGTTAACCTTAACCTTAGTCCTAACCTTAAGCTCAGTAATCACATGGCTTACCTTAACCGTGAACGTTAGAATATAATTTTGAATGCTATGGAATGTGTGGAATGTTCTCGCATGAACCAGCGAAATGAAACGTGCAATGTAATAGAAGGACAAATATAGCCTATTAACAAAATGTGCAGCTGAAACGTAAAAACACCCCAAATATGTTGGCATACAACGTAATTCATGTTTTTAAATTTAAATGTTTCCTGAGAACGTAATTCAGAAGAACTTCTGAGATATATGGTAGGTCTGTAGTAGCCCCAGGTCTTTTAATCACAACCGCTCCCACATCCAGAGTGATCTTTTCTTTAAATACATAGTTTATAACATTTCAGACTGAAATGTAATGATTCATTGTGACATAGTTTGAATGAATTGAACCATTTTTCAAAGTAGGCTATGTTTTGGTGAGAATTTTTCTTAAGGCTTTAGTGTTGCTTAACTTTTTCCAGTGTGAAGTAATTGGAGTCTTGGTAAACTATTTTCAGAATCGAACTTACCTAACACTAAGAATAAAGACTTTGAGGTGAATTTTCCCCTGCTAAATCTGACTTCTCTGGCTTTTGCTGTGACTGAAGGATAATACAGCGGATATGTCAGGCTGGAGAAACCAGGGATCGGTCTGATCATTAGAGTGTGTGTGCAGCCGATTCACGAAGCAGAACTCTCCTTAGCCTGCCAAGTCAGGTGGTTCTGGGACAGGGGGAAAGAGGGGTGGGGAAGAAAGAAGAAATGGAGAAATAGCTAGGAGAGAGTGAGAAAATGAGCAAGTGTCGGTGAACGGAGAACGGTCATGGAAAAGAAAGGGAAAGATGGAATAAAGGTGCAAGAAACAGATGGAAAAATACAGAGCAAAAAAAGTGATGTGGCAAGCCATTGAAAAAGGAGTGAGAAGAGTGAGAGAGAGTGGGATAGAGAGAGAGTCAGATAAAAGGGGAGGGGGAGAGATGGCAAAAGAGAGAAAAATAGAAATAAGATGAAGTAAGCCAGAGTGCAGCACCTCCACCCAGTGGTGGCAGAGTGTGGTGGTCTGTGCAGGTAGGCCCATTATTTTAGTATCAGCCTAGTAACCCTGAGCAACAATGCTACTGTAGCGTGTGCATGGCTAATGAGTGAGCATGTGCCTGGAATGGCTAAACACAGGAGAGGATTCACACACCAGTCAGCAATGTTTTCGCAACCTTCAGGAGCATCCTTTTCATGCGGGTGCAACATGTACAGAACATGTAGATTGAACAGATATTGTTTCCCCTCAGAATAGGATATTAAAACAGATATGTTTGTTGTCTTTATCTGCAGTGTTCTAAACATGTCAACTCACTGAAATGGATACATCGCTAAGCATCTATAGACTGTTTTGTGGATTGGCGATGTTTAGCTCAATATAAAAATAACAAAGCTCCGATAATACATTTGTCTTGACTTCTGATTCTGAATGGAATACATACATTTCTTTCTCCATTTTCCTCCATTCCCAATTCTCACTAGCCCTGCCTTGTCGTCAGCTCTGCAACTCATCGGCCAGATCTGTGGGATGGTGAGGGGCACCCTCATTTTTCATGCAACCATCCGCCAATTCTTTTCACACTGCTCATTCAACATAGAAGCCTTTAGTCAGATCATGCACGGGATGATTACGTGCACCGACTATACTTCCGCAATTAATATTACAGGCGCCCGATCTGGACACACAGAGTCTCTGGAGAGCGATGTGGCAGGCTAGATAATGACTTATCTAACCCAAATCCCGGGCAGCACTATGCCAATGCAGGAGGCTCGGGGAAAGTCAGAGAACCCATAGTCAGGCTCGAACCACTGACTGTCATGACGCAGACTGCCCTGCAATGCAGCAACGCGCAATTCAGCAACTTACAGCAATGCCACACAGGCCCACCTAGCCTGGCTAAAATATTTTGACCAAAGTGCTAATCTAATGACATGAGTGCGTAGGAGTTAAGGCCTTTAATTGGATTTGGAATACTAAAGACAGACCCGTAGAGGGAATCAAAATGAAAACAGGAATGACTACATCTTGGTTGTGCTCAACACACAATTAACAAAGAACTCTAACTGTGTATGAAGCGATGAAATATACCTGTCAAATAAGAATCAGATTTTATTTTCTGGTGCATAACCGTTAAAACACTTGTGTAATAAAAGCTTTACACATCTCAATCACAGCCTCTGGGGAAATGTTTCCCTTTCAAGCTGCCTCGATTGTTTCCTTTCTCCATTAAAGGTACTTTGAGAAGAAATGCCTACTGAATCAAAAGACTTTAACGAATGTTTCTTTTTGAAGCCGCTCTTTGTTCGACTGTGCTATTTTCTGGCCTTTCTTGCACCTTGTCCTTTAATTTTCCACTCTGAGCCATGCCCTAGCCTATTCCTATCGTCACACTCCCTAAACACAGTGTCATTCAAAGTCAAATGGTTAGCATGAGCCATAACCTCCTGCAGTGCAGAGGTCTTTCTCCACTGAAAACAAATGACTGAAACCCGATTAGAAGTCCAGTTGGGTCTTTCTCTCAGCAGGATATGTCCGGAGCTAGCTAGCACACTCAGGTGATTAGGAAGGTTGTTTAGAGTGTATAGCTGTGGCTTTGTGGCTAAAGCACAGTTTGGGATAAAGCATGCTAATGTGATACATTTTCATGCATGGGACAAGGTTTTAGTTGTGTTTGCCATGAATTAACATATAATACATAGAATAGTGATGATATTCATGAACATTGTCAACATTGACATAACATAATTTGTGACTGCTGGCCGCAATACAAACTAGTGGTCATAACACAATCAGATTTAGTTGAACTAAAGTAAAGCTGTGTTTCTTCGATGGTAGGTGTGGCACAGATGTAGGTTGAAACAAAACATATTACAATATAATTGGTTGGTAAATAAAAAGGTCAGAAGCTATTTTTGG
Organism: Umbra pygmaea; assembly: GCA_016801145.1. NCBI lineage: Eukaryota > Metazoa > Chordata > Actinopteri > Esociformes > Umbridae > Umbra > Umbra pygmaea. The sequence continues at coordinate 20,237 of JACXGM010001393.1, forward strand.
CCGCATTGTTCAAATTTGCTCTAAAAGTATTGAAGAATTCCTGTTGTGTTTTGCAACATTGATTGCATTCCGTGATTAATCTATGCACCTCAGGGGGGATATTATAAAACTGTGATGATAGGGGGGAAAAAAATGTAATTAGTTCTGAACAGTGCCTACTCAGAAAAGGAACATAAGGTCTTGCTAATAAATATGTACAGAACACTCTATAGGGCTTCTCACCGTATGCAAAATGGTGTCATCAGTAAAGCAGCTGTGCTATTTGAATGTTGCATCCTTGCAGCAGAAAGAAGAGTGAGGAATGGAGGGTAAAACAGGTCGATGCTGCTAAGAAAATTAGGAGATAATTGCCTTCTGCTATGTCAAATGTGTTGACAAAATTGAGAACAGGGTGTAGCAAAGTCATATTTTTCCTTTTTGTCAATGGTGGTTTATTTATCAATAGAAGTCCTACCGACATGTGGGGTTCAGAACTAACTGCAAGGTGGAAGAATTGCATGCTGGGAGATACATGAACCTGATTTGGGTCCTGTCTTTTAAAGGGCCATCATATTTGAACTAATATGCCTGAAAGAATGTAAGAACCCATATCAATGAAGTGCTAAGAGATTTAAGTAAATCAATTTTCCTCACATCGTAGCAATTTCTGACTATTGCTTGCATATTTCTTGCCAACTATGTCAGCTTGCTCAGCTAAAAACAAGATGTGGGGTCTGAAGGTTAACACATTGTTACGACTCAATTACATTTCAAAGTAATTTTGGTATGTTTTTTATAGCACACAGACTATATAGTGCCAAGCCGCACCAAACAAAGTTAGTGTGTTTTTGCATGTTACCTTCTATATCTACCCAGTGTTTTTTTGGTTTTGCAGTGATGGATTTTGCTGTGTCAAGTGTTCCTTTGTTGCATATTAATCAAGTGTTTTTATGGAGTGCTTTGTAGTGTGCTGTGTATTGCATGTGAGATTATTGGTATAACAGGCTCAGACTTGGGGAGAAATGAGACAGCTGTTACTAATTAATTGATTGACTCTGTTCCATAAACGGCGGCACCTGGATTATTAAAGCCAGCAGGAATGAACACAAGGGACAACTCCAATGCAGGAGAAAGAAAAGAGAGGAGAAACCAAGAACAGCAGAAGGGAGAGAGTAAGCATGCAAACAGAGTTACTACTTACCTGGGGTCCGTTCTTCGTACGTCGCTAACTCAGTTAGCTGGATTTGATTGTTGACGATTTGGCATGATCTTGGATTGTTTGGTTCTTCGACGGTCATCCTAGACTTGCTGCCATAGCAACAAGTGCGTAAGCTTAAACCTGCTCGGGAGCAGGTTCATTTAATGTAAACAGGATTAGATCACAGATTGTGTTAACCGAAATGGGGTTCACAGCCCTAGTAAAACAAAGTATATTTAAATTATACTCTAGTATTACACTTCTATTATACTTGTTTACCCATAAATATGTATTTAATATATTTAAGTATATTTGAAGTAGGCTATTCTTTCAAAATATAGCCTACATACCAAAACGATATAGCCTATTAGAAGTATATTTAGGATAAATAAAATACATTTCAAGTAGCTACAACGAAGTAGCCTATACTTTTTTGCTTGGGAGTGTAAAATCGCAGTTACATTCGTAAGTTACATTCTTAATATTTCAGAGAAATAATATTATATCCCATTAAAAAAAGGAATTGAATCAAACCCAGCTAGCACTGAGCTGGCGGGAGGCCGGCGGTTACAGCTGACAATATGATAGTTATTTGCTCATCAGTTAACGGGCGGTCCGTTGGTGTTGGACCCTGAGTGGTCCACCGGCGGGTGAGCAGAGTTTTACACAGAGATCCTCTGGGAATCCTCGCACTCATAGGCCTACTGTTGTTCCAGTTAGTCCATCAGCTGCATATCGGCTATATACTAGGTTAGTCTTATGTTCTAGATTTCTATTTCTAATGAAAAGTATGTTAATGTATTTAGAGAATTGGTTACAACAACATTAAAATAGCTACAATACAAACACATATAGATTTATTTTGAAAATCAAATATAATATATATTAAATAAAAAAGTGTATTTTTTATTTTATATGTCAAGGTCCAAAACGCTGCCGGTGGACCTCTTGGCGGGCAATGGACCTCCTGTTAAACGATGAGCAAACCGCCTGGCGGACCACAAACTCAAGGGGAAAATAGAAATATCAAGATGACTGTATTACATAGCTAACATTTTGAGCCTAACAAATGTGAATTCTTCCAATATACAGATGATTAGGGCGGGATCGGGCTTGGTGACAGGGGTAGTATATCATGACGCCATTCCCTGACCCAATCTCCAGACCACAGACCCGTTACAACGCAGCCCTGTGGTA
>JACXGM010001393.1:22710-55560 GCA_016801145.1 Umbra pygmaea
CAATAGTAACTACTCTGTGGTGGCTCTGACATTTAATAGCTATTTATGAAATGTCATTATGTAATTATCAAAATAAAATTATTAAAATAAAAGAATAGGCTACTATAAAATAAGTGAATAAACCATAGCATGGTGATCACTTATGCATTTAATTTGTCTGCTACTTTTTGCCAGCCCACTCTCCTGGTTTTTGCAGACTCCTCGTAACCTTCAAGCAATAACCATTGCTCTGCTGCGGAGAAAAACTGGGCGTGCTATTTGTCAATGACGAGCAGCCAATAGCAGCGTTGCTGATCAGCGTTTCTACTATCGATACATCTCCCCTTTTATGCCAACGCGCGTACGCGCAATCATCTCAGATCACTCAATCCAGCGATACTAATCGTAAACGGCAGGTGTGTTCGATCAACCAAATTAGCCAGATCATGATTAGCCAGATGAAGTCATCTTGGATGTGTCATTTGATCTCGGATGTATTAAGCGATGCACGAAGAACGGACCCCTGGAGAAGTAGAGTGATTGCTAGACAATATCAACACGCTGATTTGTCTATGAAACAACAAGAGGGGACACCTGCACAATGCTCTCTACTCATTCCAGAGAAAGGAAAGTAATAATTATATGTCTTAAAGGGAATTGGAAATAGGTAGTGGGGTGTCCTCCAATTACATTTAGGGTGAGGCTATTTGCACCCCTGGTACAATTAGCAGTGTATGCTATTTGTACCCTGGTGCAATTAGAAGTGAATGCTATTTGCACCCCTGTGCATTTACCCTGGCACATTGATCACACAATGTAATAAAACAAAGAACTATTGGGAAAATGTGGAAATCTCTCATCAGTTTTCCTTATGACAACATAATACTGCACTAATGTTCTAATCACATTTGTGACCATTCTCCCAGGGGCCCAGTAACAACTCATCAAGTATTTGTGACAGTACTCCACAACAGGTTAAAGAAGCATTGTAAAACACCAATTTAATATCTCACAATTCTACTGATGCTTATCAAAGTGCATGGGTTTATTTACCAGCTGTACAGTAATTTAGTTTTCAACTGTTTAAGAGCTGTATCGCCATGTATGGGCTACTATTAGGCAAATCCTTGGTCATGTGGTAGCTTCATCAAAGGCAGGCTAGTTGCAAAGGTTTGTTTTCTGTAGAGGAGCCAGCTACACCTGCGCAGAGACTCACATTTCTCCCCATAACAACTCATAACAATCACAATATCGAAGCTTGTTATTTTTGACATTACCTTTTCATGAGTTACAACATGCTGAACTCTGTTGCTCGGCTTCCACCCAGGGGCGTCATGCACCTATTTCTTTTTTAAGGGGCACAGTGTGCACAACACACAGAAATGTGCACACAAATATGTATATTAAAAGGAAAATCCACTTTGCTCAAAAATCGGAGGTGGCACGTGTCCCCTCAGTTTGAATGGGTATGACACCTCTGCTTCCACCCATAGATTGTGCACGTTACAAAATAACCTGTTACAGCACCTACTTATTTTACCAATATTGTAATGGAAAATCTGCAATGAAAATGTCTCTTATGATACATTTCATGATCTACTATTTCTACCTGACTGTGTAGAAGCTTTCTACTCAAAAATGCTCCTTTTGCTGTTGGCTGGCATGTCGTAATGAGCAATTTCAATTCCTCAACCAAACTATGTTTAAATCACTATTAAATTCAACCATGAAATTTGAAACATTCTGAGCAGCAGTTGAAAAGAAACAAGAACTCTGTGCTGGGGAATTAAGCCCCAGGCTCCCAGTCCATAGCTCACTGCTCTAACCACTCACCTACAAGTTCTTATGGAATGTAGTACAACTGTTGACCACTTGGTCTTTTTAAGCTTCGGTTTCTAGGTAACCATATTGTATACACAATCTGTACTCACTAACAAACCTACGATTGTATGCTTTCACTGAAGACAGAAAGCACAACTATAGTATCCATACAAGTGGTGGGGAAACTTACTTCCTCTTATTGGGAAGATCAAAGCTATTAAAATGAATAGTTTGCCTAAATTCATCTACCTTTTTCTCTCTATTCCTGTGTTTTTAACTTTGTCTTTCTTCAAAGCAATTAACCAGGCTGTTACTTCTATCATCTGGGGTGGGAAGGTACCCACGGTTAGTATGTCCTTGCTGCAGAGATGCAAATTCAATGGAGGGCTTGCACTTCCTAATTTTCTATATTATTGCTAGGCCACCAACATTCAGAAACTGTTATTCTGGTTTAATTCCCCAGATACACCCTGGTGTCATTTAGGTCTGTCTTGCCCCTCCTCATCCTTGCCAGCTTTACTGTGCTCTGCTCTCCCAAAATCTCTCTCCCGATAGTACCACTGGGTTCCCACTATATATTCACTTAAGATCTGGTACCAGTTCCGTCATCATATTAAGCTCTCCCGTACTTCCATCATGGGTCCCATAGATGACAACCACATGTTCACTCCATTGGTGGTTGACAACACCGTATCTTTATGGAAAAGAAAGTGTAGGCCTATTAAAACATTCCATGACCTGTTTGATAATGGAGTCTTCTCTAGCTTTTCCAACTGGGCTGCTAAATATGCCTTGCCTCCATCACATTTTGTTTGAGTATCTGCAGATGAGACATTTCATTTCTTCTGAATTTGCATGTTTTCCTTCCCTACCCTCTACCCAGCCATGGGACGAGCTACTGACTCTCTCACCTCAACAGACCTAACTGATTTCTGTGATCTATTTCTTGATTGTCTTTTGACAAAAACTCTACCAACAGATCAAATTTGCCTGGGAGCGAGAAATGGGTCTTGAACTTTCAAAGGAGTTCTGGGACAGAGCGACAGAGAGTAAGTTCTACCTCATCTTGTGCCCGTCTTGGACTTATTCAGTTCAAGGTGGTCAATAGAGTTCATTACTCTAAGTCCAGACTATCTAGAATGTACCCGACAGTGAACAATGTGTGACAGGTGTCATTCCTTCCCATGTGACCTCTATCATATGTTTTTTGTGCGCTAAACTGAGCAACTATTGGAATTACATATTTCATATCCTGTCCGAGGCACTTCCATTTGACTCCATGTCCATTGATTGCAGTGTTCAGAGTCCCAGGGGACCCTCTCTCGATAAGCCACAAAAATGCTGATATCATTGCTTTTAACTCATTACCAGCCTGCCACAGAATCGTGCTGCAGTGGAAATCTTGTCAGCCCCCCTTATGCTCTCTTTGGCTAAGCAATGTTTTGTCTTTTCTACAACTTGAGAAAATTAAGTATACCGTGAGGGGATCATACTCAAAATTCTCAGATAAATGGCAGCTTTTATCTCTATATCTCTATATTTCAATAGTTTACAAATACTTTCCTCAGATCTGCCATAATCCATTCTGTGCCATGCCTTTCAAGTCTAGATTATTATTGTGCGCGTGATTGTGTAATGATACTCCCAAGGTATGAAAAGAAGTATAATAATGTTTCTGTACTGAAGTTGAGGCAGTCAGAAATGCAGAATTCATAAACTAAACTGGTTCTTAGGCAGGCAGATATATGATACAAGGCAGAGTTAAACAAGCAAAGGCACAGGGGAAAATCCAAGACAAAATCTGTAAACAGCAAAGCATGGGTCAAACTAGAATAACAAATACAAGAATCAATGCTCCGTAGAAGACGTCAATACTCACAATACCTCGCGAAGAGGCAATGGTGTGTGTGTGTCATAAATAAGACTGGGTGAGAGCAGGTGAATGGAATTTGGTTGATTGAGTCCAGGTTATGGGAAATGTAGTTCTGAGGAGGCAAGACCAGGGAAGCTGTAGTTCACAGGGAAGATGAACTGGGTAATGGGAAATGTAGTTCTGAGGAAACTAGGAAGGGGAAGCTGTAATTCTCTGGGAAGAGGAACTGAGAAACGTTACAGAGTGCTGTATGTTTGGTTGTTCAATGTGGGTTTGGGGGTTGGGATGTGTAGTGGGTGGAGTGTTCGGGACTGTGTTGGGTCCAGCTGGACACCTGTTGGGTGGGGGGGGGGTGATAAAGATGTGTTTGTGTGTATGTACATATACATGTGTGTTCAGGGGCCTCATTTATAAACATGACGTATGCACAAAAAAAGGCGTACGCTGCTCTCTACGCAATAATTAGGATTTATAAAAGCAAACTTGACGGGAAAATGTGCGGTTCTTCACGGCAACTCTGACCCATGCGTACGCACATAAACGGGTGAAATGAGAAATGGCGACACTGCCGGCAGATTGATGAAACACATGAAGCTGTCTGAAACTGCAGACTGTTGTGTAGGCAAACTAAATCGAAATACTGCCTCTCATTAGTAACATGAACACTTCACAAAGCCACACACAAACAACAGCTTGTGGTGAAATACAAATAAAAAAACAAGATTGTAGCCAGCATAAATGCAAATAAAGACACATTTGCAAAAAGAACCCTTAAATATGTTCTGTAATTATATTGGCATGTTATGTAATTCATCCTCATAAATAATACAGTAAACATAACAAAATCATGTTTAAAACTGATATTCTTGTTGATGTCTCTGTCTGGCGGAGCAGAAAGACAAATAGAGGATGATAGATAAATAGTCAATATTGTCCATTGGGTAAAGTAGTTTTCATAGTATATGTCGTCATCAGCTACAGAATCGTAATGTTAATCTATATGCCTTTAGTTTGTTTCATTTTTAAATGTGTTCCATCGTGACGCATGTCTTAACCATTTTGAAAAAATTCCATTTACGCAGAACTATTTCCCATTTATAAATAGATTAATACCGATGTGTAGATTATCAGATACAGTCAAATTGATGGTTATAAAAAGCCATTCCATCACAATGCGTATTGACGTACAATGGCTGATCTTGCGCTGTTAGAAAATAATATTAATAGCCTAATAGTGCATTTTATTTAGTAGCGCCTTTCATTTCTGGCAACTGACACTTTCCACCGGGAATTGGCTGACAGGTCAGGGTTCTCAGCCAACCCTTAGCCGGGTTATGCCAGACGTGTTAGGTATAATAGGCTTGTTGCATAATTAACGTACATGAAGTTTCCGTACACCGCCGGTGAAAAGGCAAACACAAAAGCACAATTTGCAGCTATGTCCAGTTTCCCATATGTATCAGTGCCATTGACTGCACTAATTTTGCCATAAGGTCACAGAATGAGAGAAAATGCTGTCATTAATCGTAAGCATTTTCATTCCATCAATGTCCAAATAATTTATGCTGCAGACATTTTGCTCACTAATGTAACTAATCTTCCCCCAACCATGGCTGACTTTCACAATGAAGCACTAGATGTTTTTGGCATCAACATTGATGTCTGACCGCTTTTTTAAAATTTTATTTAGGCCATGGTCCGACTCTTAGGCTGCGGCATTAAGTGTCTGCAAACTTTTGCCACTCCAACGCCTTTTTGGCATTAGTAATAGCCACACTGTCCTCCAAACATCATTTTCCTCCTCTTTTACACCTCGTCAACAATCATTTCTACTTCACATTGAGTGAAGTTTCTTTTTTTGGTTTTACCCTGTTCTCAATGACACAATCTACTAACCAAATGTTATGAAATACGTTAACCACATAATACAATAATAGATAATGTAGCCTAACAGAATAATATAGGGGTATATGTAGCATATTAGCTCCCAGGTCGTTGCTGTAAATAAGAAATTGTTCTTAGTCATCTTACCTGGTTAAATAAAGGTTAAATAAAATAAATAAATAAATATTACAACTGATTTAATCTGTTCATATACATATCATAATGTGGTCATATTTTAAGCTAGCTAAATAATACAAGTTATTTACAAAATCATGTTTAAAACTAATATTCTTGTTGATGTCTCTGTCTGGCGGAGCAGAAAGACAAATAGAGGATGATAGATAAATAGTCATTATTTGGACTTTAATTTTGGTTTGTGCTAGTGTGTCTCTTGTTTATGTTTGCCTTAGTTATTCAATGCTTCATAGGGTGGGTGAGTTCGTCTAGTGTTCTGTGTCCAAGTTTGAGTTGCATCCCTATGTGTGTCTTTGTTTTGATTCTGCCCTATGTGTTTTGTGATGTTTTAGTTCCCCCTTGTGGTTGTTATATGCATTGTACAGTGTTAGGCTCTTCCTGTTGTGTCTGTTCAGTTGACGTCATGGTTATTAGGTCCCAGGTGTGTTCCATTGTCCTTCATTTAGTGTGGTATTTAGCTTGTGTGTTTTGTGTCTGTGTCGATTTATTAATTCCTGTTACGTGTTCCTGTGTATTGGTTAAGCTATCTTCAGTTTTCCACTCGTGGCAGTCTTTGTTTTGTCTAAGTATTATTGTGAATAAAACAATGTTTGATTGCATCTGCGCCTGCCTCAACTAGTTGCGCCTGCCTCAACTATTTACAGCTGCAGCAATATATTCTCGTGACATTGTGGGAATTAATAGATTTTCATGAACATATAGAATGGGGAACTTGAAAGGAAAATTATTATTTAGTGGAACTGAAAATGGAAAAATCTTGACTCATTTGGGGAATTAATTGAATATGGTGTAAATTAACTGGATCCTGCATTCTCTTGGAATAAAATGTGTGACAGCTTTTGAGTTGACCCAGTCTGTTCACCCGGATCGATTTGAAAGCTTTGCACATATCTGTAAAATTGTCAGATTGGAGAGCTTTGTTCTTTGGAATGGGAAGTTATTTGGGATATTGCTCAAGTGTTTTTTTTCTGGAAATTGTGTGCACTGTGTTGTCTTGGAGCTCTCTGTGTCATCTGTGCTGTTATGTTATACTGTATGTCCGATATGTCGCTTTGTTTTTTTGTTGTCTGAAGGAGAGGAGCTGGGGGGGGGGGGTGGTGGCCTCTCAAGGACCGGTCTGGTGTAGCTAGCTATATCCTGTCCACAAAAGGAGACATAGGATTGGAAATTTCCATAGGGGAATATGTGTATGTGTATCCTGATGACATCACTATAGGCTATCATTTTGATGGTACCAAGGGTATCACTGGTTGTTCCCTCATAGGTCACAGAATCACTATTCAATTCATACATTAATCTAAGTTCTTGTTAAAAAAGTTTAAATCTAAAAGTTTACTAAATGTCTCTGTTTCTTAATTCTCTGTTTGTCTTACCTCCTTCTTCTTTTCTCATCTACTCTATCTCCCTCCTCTCTACAATCTCATCTCTCTTTCCTCTCTGCATCATTGTCTGCAATTTCAGAGAATGCATGAAATTACATCCAGTTATTTATCCAACAATATATCCTGAATTTTACTTGTAACATGGGCTAATGGGGAAAGGTAGAGGTTACTTACAACTTTATGTCTGAAAGGGGTAACCTAATCAACGCCTTGGCGTGTTGAGTCATTGGCATGTATCTACCGTGAACCAAATTAACCTCAAACATGAAGTTTAGTACCCTTTTCTGGGCTCACTCACTTTGGGCTTGTAGCTGAGACTGTTTGCTGGCATCAGGAGTAAAGCAAGCTTCTTTCTTGACGGCACTTAAAAAAAACTGGCGGATATCTATTTTTAAAATCCATTCATTAGATGAGACGCAATGTAGTATAGGCAAGTGACTGACAAATCTTTGCTGCAGTCTGCTACTTCCTGCTGGCTACCCAAGAGATTGGTCAACACTGACAGCAAGCTACCAGGACGTATACTTTCATAATAATAAACAATATATGAAACTAAAATTACATAAGCTTAATTTAGAATGCTTAGGAATTATAGGCTATTTAGAGGTGGATAAAAGCTATTCATCAATTTTGGGTGGTGCGTAAACGGCGTTTAGCCTCCACTACATTCCTGGGGATGTTGGAGCTGATTTAGTGGGTGAGAAACTTGTTTTGGGAGTGATGTTATTTTTGTTGACTTTAGATGCTGTGCAAGGATCATGTGGTTCCATGTTGGTTCGGACACTACATTTTTCTCACACGTTTTGGGTTAATAGGTTAGCTGTAGGCCTGCACGATTCGGGGAAAAATATGAATTGCAGGTTTTTTGCTTAGAATTAGTATTGCGATTCTTTGCCACATTGCCCATCTGTAAACATAGAGGCTTCAACGAATAAAGAAAATAGGGCTGCAACTAACGATTAATTGGATAATCGATTAATCTATAAATTATTTATTCAATGAATCGGATAAACAGACTAAGAAATATTTCCATAACTAAAAAAATTTACTCCAAATTCACAATTTTAACACAACAGACCTAAATGTATGCTATGAAATGTGCAAAACATATGCTAATTTCTTTAGTAAGGTGCAAAATAAGGATTTTTTTACCTTGCTTAGATAGACCTGAGATGGTAAAATTGTTGTCTACAAAAACAATTAGGCACTTGTACAAGTAGTGCAACAGATGTCGATACAATGAGGTATGTTGGTGAATACAGTCGCTTGGTGCTATACAATACAGATGGTTATAAGAAAAACATGAAGAGTAGGGGCTGAGGTAGATGGGTACAATTGTTGAGGTACAAAGTGGCTGTGCGTAAATAACACTATGGTAAGTGACATGATGACCGGGACTGTGGGAGGTGGAGTGTGCAAAATATACAGAGACAGCTATGCTGGTCAGATTGTGCAAAGTGCATAACGACAGAAGAGGGTTGGGTGGGATTAACATGTGCAGTGGTCTGACAGTAGATTAGTTAGTAGCGCTTTGAAGGTGGTTAGCGGGACAATGGAATCAAGCTTCAGGGATTTTTGTAGAAAATTCCAATCATTAGCAGCAGAGAATTGGAAGGAGAAACGGCCAATGGGTGTGCGGGCTTTAGTGGCAACCAGAGTTATAAACCTGCTTGAACGCAGATTGAGAGAAGGTGTTGCTCTGGGGATTAATGATTTTAGGAAAAGTGGGGTTTTGCCTAGGAGACACTTGTAGATTAGATGATACCAGTGTGTTAGACGCCGGGTGTGTAGTGAAGGCCAGCCAATTAGTGTATAGAGACTGCAGTGGTGGGTGTTATATGGAGCATTGGTGACAAAACGGATGGCACTGTGGTACACAACATCTAATTTTCGAAGTAGAGAGTTTGATGCAGATCTCTAAATTACATCACCAAAGTCTAGTAATGGATGGTCATTTTAACAAGGGCAAGTTTGGCTGGAAAGGTGAATGAGGCTTTATTACGAAATAGGAAGCCAATCCTGGACTTAATTTTGATTGGAGCTGGTGGATGTGGGTCTGGAAAGTGAGTGAAGAGTCTAACCAGATACCTAGGTATTTGTAGTGGTCTACATATTTCAGCACGGACCCGTCAAGTGTGGTGATATTTGGTGGGCAGGCAGGTGCAATGTGTGATTGTTTTGAAGAGCATACATTTTGTTTTACTAGGATTTAAAAGTAGTTGGAGGCAACGGAAGGAGTGTTGTATGTTATTAAAGCTTACTTGAATGTTTTTTAAGTCCAATGTCGGGCCAGATGTATAAAGAATGGTGTCATCTGCATACAGGTGAATCATAGAGTCACCTGCAACAAGAGCAAAATCATTGATGTATACAGAAAATAGAGTCGGCCTAAGAATTGAACCCTGAGACACCCCCATAGAGACAGCCAGAGGTCTGGAGAGTAGGCCCTCTGACTTGACACACTGAAATCTGTCTGAGAAGTAATTTGCAAACCAGGCTAGGGAGTCAGTAGAAAATCCCAGGTTCTTTAATCTATCAATGAGGATGATGTGATTGACAGAATCAAAAGCCTTGGCCAGGTCAATAAAGACTGCTGCACAGTAGTGTCTATGGTCGATAGCGGATATGATGTAATTTAGGACCTTGAGTGTGGCTGAGGTGCACCCACGACCGGCTCGGAAACCAGATTGCATGTCAGTAAGACTGTGGTGCGATTTGAAATGGTGGATAATTTGTTTATTAATAAGGGTTCCAAAGATTTTAGAGAGGCAGGGCAGGATGGAGATTGGTCTGTAGCAATTTGGGTCTAAACCGCCCCCCCTTTGAATAGAGGGATTACTGCAGCAGCTTTCCAGTCTTTAGGGATCTCTGACGAATTAAAGGAGAGGTTGAAAAGGCTGGTGATGGGAGTAGCGATAATTACCGCAGACAGTTTTAGGAAGGAGGGGTCCAGATTGTCTAGTCCAGCTGATTTGAACGGGTCAAGATTTTGCAGCTCCCTGAGAACATCAGCTGTCTGGACATGGGAAAAGAAGAACCGTGGGAATCTTTGGGTGGGGGCTGCAGAGGGTGGAGAGCTATTATTTAGGGTGGGATTTGACAGATGGAAAGCATGACCTGCCATGGCAAAATGCTTATTGAAGTTCTCAACTATGGAGGACTTATCAGTGGTAACAGTATTATCTAGTCTTAGGGCTGTGGGCAGCTGTGCGGAGGTGTTCTTATTCTCCATAGACTTTACTGTATCCCAGAACTTTTTAGAACTAGTGCTGCAGGTAGAAAATTTCGGTTTAAAAAAGCTAGCCTTAGCATTCCTAACCGTCTGTGTGTACTTGTTCCTGATTTCCTTGAAAAGTTGCTGGTCGTGGGGGTCGTTCGACGCTAAAGCGGTACGCCACAGGATGTTTTTATGCTGGCTAAGTGCGGTGAGTTCTGGAGTGAACCACGGACTGTGTCTACTCTTAGTTCTGAACTTTTTATAAGGGGCATGTTTGTTTAAAGAACTTTAAAGATTTCCACCTTTTTAAAGTTTAGGTTTATTTGGATTTTTTTACTGCTCATTTTTATGTTTGTGCCTGAATAATGCCACGTCCAATCTGAGGAAGCATTTTAACTAGTTGTGCAAGCTTTTGTTTTATTTCATCAAAGTACAGTTGAGTCCTCCAATTCTGTTGAGGTTGAGTCTGAAAGATCAAACTACTGTTGACCTTAACGAGAGATGAGACTGTTGTTATTAGAAGCTGACTAGCATGCATGAGCATTGACAATCTGCAAAAGTCTTGGGAAAAGACAGAACTTGGACCACAGAGAGGAACTGAGAGGAGACTGAGGCCAGCAGGAGGAGACAGAAGTCAGGACTAATTATAGATGATTGAAAATAGTTGGAATAACAGAGTCATTGATGAAAATTTTATGATGTGTTCAGTATTATGAAGGTGTACTCAAAATAATCTTGTTTTTTTCTCGTTCAGAAATTGCCTCCTGTGGGACAGATCTTCTTCAAAAATGCATGGGCAAATTGGACAGAGAGTGGAGCGAACACCCTTTAATATGATTCCCCAAAAGCACAGTTGGTATGAAAGAACTACAACACGACTGGAAGCCTCGGATGACATGAGGTTATTCAGCCCATCACTCAACAAACAGGAAAATTGAGATGTTGTGCATTGTTACAGGTTGTGCACACTTGAATCAACACTGACAAATATAAATTTATAGGAAAGAAGAGTTACAAGGATTAAAAAAAGTTAAACTATTAAGCATTGGCTTGAGAGCTGAAGATTTTACCAGGAAATCTGTCAGAGTGCGAGGGAAAAGGTGTTGGTTTCATAATTAAAATTGAAAGATGTTCGAAAACATGTATCAAGGTTAGATTTGTTCTACATGAAGAAATGACAGAAAGTAATATATCACTTGAGTGGAGAACAATGGACACTTAATTTTGGTTAGGTTCATGACTTGTTTGCAGTCGCACCATGCGTGTTTAGAAGCGCAACATTGAAAAGGGTCTGAACTGAAACAATGTTGCGCAGCATAGCGTTCCGGACGTTATGTATTCAAATACACGCGGTATATAAAAAATTAATATCATAACAAAAATATACACCGGTATTCGGTGTGAACCGGTATACCACCCAGCACTACTATTTACTCCTACAGAACTTGTTGAACAACCAAGTATTTTGACATTGAATAATTTACACACCATGTACATTTTTTATTTGCTCCCATAACCGTTTAACACTGTCAGGGTTGCAAATAATATATATATATATATATATATATATATTGTAATACACGATCAGCAACACATTGGTTTAATGGAATACACAATTAGTAATTATGATATCGATGAGCCTGCAGCATTTATAAATAAACGGTGGCAATGTTTTCCCAGCTTTCCTTCCTGCTTTATGTCCGGATTATATTTTTTTGTGCTCTTCATGTTTCTCTAAAATTATAATTTACTACTGTTGAGCGAAATATGCGGTTCACATAGACTTTTCTGTGTCTGCGATTGGTCCGATGGTGCACACACCGCCCCTTTTATGTGAACGCGCTCGTCACTAGATTGGGAAATCTTGGGTTGATTTAACAAATTGATAACCACCGTTGTGACATCTCTTATCTAGATCGCATTTGTTAGGTTCAGTGAAGCCAGGTAGTGAAAATAAATCTAGGGCATGTTGAACTTGCTTCATAGTATAGGCCCCTGGTCCTCTGACCATCAGATAGGGGGTTGTAAAGATATCCAGAAGGCCAGAAGAGGTTGAAGGGTTAACAGTTTGACTATAGCAAGGGCTAAAGGAAGGAGGGGTTCATTTTGGGCAGAGTAAGGACAGTTGGAAGAGCCTTGACTTTGTGGCACCAAAGATAATAACATAGTTCTAAAGGCGGGAACATGATGATGTTAGTATCTGTTTAAATAATTAGCCAATCAGAATGCTGAAGTAAATTATGTCATATTGGTTATAAGATGCTTTTTTATAAACTTGGAGCTGTGTCGTCAAATAATAAACCGACTTTGTTTTGGAAACAGAATGGAGTCTTTGCTCTCTCACCATGCTGTCTCATATTTTATTACTTAACAAATTAGACACGAAATAATCCCCCAAACACTTCACAGGAGCTGAGATGCATGGAGCATTCAAAGCAGTTTATTCTGCAGCAATAAGACACAAACACAACCACAGTTGCTTAGCATGAATGTAAAGTTGGTCAGATGTCCGCAGCACGAAATTCCAAACTACAATGATTTTCTCTCATATTGTGATTGTATAGTGGTATAGTTTATATAAGAAAATGTAAATAAAAAAGGTTAACAAAAATATAAATAATAAATTAAAACATCAAAGCTTTGAAATAGTGAGTTGACATCAATAATAAATGATTTTTTTTATGACATTCACAAATACCTTCTATTACATTACACTGCACCTTCTAACCAGATACACTAATTCTAAAGCTCCATTTTATAAAAAACTGAACTGAAATATAGGCAAAATTGACACCTTTGGTGATAACGGTATATAGTAGGCCTAACTGCAGTTTACATAAAATAACTCCTGTCAGTTCAGCACGCAACTACTAAATACACCATGATAAAAATACTCAACAGTTCAATATGTAAACATACCTGCAACAATGGGACACAAACACAGACGCAGTTGCTCAGCATGAATGGAAAGTTGGTCAGACATCTGTTCTCTCTCGAACTGGAAAGCAAGGTTCTGTATTACAGTTTTTTCCAATTGCTAACACACAAAATGGATAATTTAGTTCATTGTGTCAAATCTCAACACACAAGAATGCTTTACACAACACTTGAAGATTAACATTGTACTGCCATGTCAAAACTGCCATTCTGCAATCAAAACTTAACACTCTGAATTCAAAAGGCCCTCTTCAGATCGATTGTTAACACACATGCACATGAACAATAAACAGTCAAGCAGACACAACACACTGGTCAACTTTACTCAAGACACTTCTATCGTTTGTAGTTTTTAACTGTTTTTATTCCTGAAACCAAGCCTCAGTGATACATTGTACAGGTAGTAAAACAACTACCCTTAACAAGTCAGGGATCACTCCGTCGATTGGGGTTGGGCCACATCACCTCGTCCACATCACAGGCGATGTTCTCCCTTGCCAGGCAATGGGAAAATATCGCCGGGCGTGGCGTATCCACCCGTGGATCGAGCCCACCTCGATGTCTCCGCATGCCTGCTCCATTGCTTGCAGGAGCGGCTGTATGCGGTCATAGACCTTCCACCGCCATGCCGAAAATAATTCCCCTATCAGGTTGAGGACCGGGAAATAAGGGGGCAGGTACAGCACCATGAAATGGTTGTGGTTGGCGAATTAGTCCCGGACCAGAGCAGCCCGATGGAAACTGACATAATCCCAGATGACAATGAACATGGTCTGCCCTGGTTGGTCCTATGTGACCGCGGCATGTAGTGCATGCAGAAATGTCAGTATTTGTGCAGTGTTGTAGGGACCCAGGGTGGCATGGTGATGTAGGACCCCCCTGACCACTAATGGCTGCACACATGGTGATGTTGCCCCTGCACTGCCCGGCGACATTCTCGATGGCCCTTTGGCCGATGATGTTTCAGTCCCGATGTCTGGTTTTTACCAGAGTCTCTTCCTCTATCTCCTCTCCCTCTTCCCTCCCTGTCTCTTCCTCGTTCTCCTCTCCCTCTTCCCGTCTATTCCTCATCTTCTCCTTCTATCTTGGTCCTTCAGCCTCCAAATTCACGATTGTCTCACAACAGGTGCTCATAACTGAATTAAATATAGTGACTGATTGGTGTTCAGTTACAGGTTAAGTGTTTTACGATGTGTGCGGGAGTGTTGCTAATGTCATGTGTGTTTTAACTATTGAATGGCCGTGCTGACTGCAGAGTGTTTAATCATTGGCCAAAGTGTGTAACACATGCACGGTGTGTGTAGTGTTTTTCACCGTGTGTTACAGAATTGTTTACGGTGCCATGCCGACATTGTGTTGATTCATTTGTTGCCTGAGGTTACCATATATATGCATGCGTTACGGTTTTGACGCTTTGTTATGGGCATTCACTTTTAGTGTTTTATCAATCGGGAAAAACTATAATAAACTAGATGGTAATGTAACGTCACACTAATGTTATACTTCCGGGCTTTTTAGCAGTTAGCCAAAATGTGATAATTTATCACACTTCAATTGAAAGATCGCTCTTTCAATTGAAGGTCTACATCTGCCGATCCTGCAGCCACCTGTCTTATGCTGTCAAAGGAAGGGTTCTCAACATATTCCCAAGAGCCCTGTTGAAGCGTTCTGCAACACCATTACCCATTGGGTGATATGGGGTGGTGTATGACTTCTCCAGAAGATCTTTCATAAGCCTGCTCTCAAAGTTGGCACCCTGGTCAAAATGGATTCGATGCTGTTGTAAAAAGGGCTTTATAAAATAAATTTGATTGATTGATTGATGGGGAAAGTCACATACGCAAAAAAGTCATCCCATAAACAGTAAGCTACATGTTTTAAAGATTGACTTGAACAGGGGAAGATATGTGCCTTTTTGGAGAAGTCATCTGTTTATTCTTAGAAATCGACTCTCTTCTTGTCTCTCAGTTCAAATGTAGATGGCTGAATATTTTCAAGGGCTGCACAAGCGTCAGGTTCAGGTGTTTACCAACAACACATCTCTCAAATTGGTATACATGGTTCAGTATATCTTTTTCCATTACAGTCCAGAAGGACCGTTCCCTGGCGAGGAAGAGTTCATGCACAGTCCTGATGGCCAGCAGGATCATAAATGCCAAGAATAATCTGATGTTTGAGGCTTTCTGGAACAAGGAACTGGAGTTTCTTGTTTAGCCGGTGGTCTTTTTTCACTCTGTACAGGATCCCATTTCATAGTTTTAGCTTTTTCCAGTGCCCAAGGACCTTATTGATGTAGGCAGGTTCAGAAGCTGCTTCCTGTCTGGTTGCTCTCCTATGTCTTTCACATAGACTCTGCTTATCGTTCTGACCTGCTCCTGAAGACTCAAATCCAACTCTGAGGAATAACAGTGAATGGGTCGTCTTGAGGAAGTTGTGGCAATGGTGAGTTGGCCATGGGCAGACAACCACAGGCCCCCAGTGCAGCTGACACCACTTCAGGGCTGATGGAACCCTCCACAGGCTAAGAAACAGCCCCTAATGATTTTGGCACAGCTTGACAGTTGTTTGTCAGCCGAAAAGCATCCTGTACTGTGCCCCTGACAATGCCATTGACCTCATCCAACAGTTTAACATAAGGCTCTTTCATCAATCGGTCACTCACACATGACTCAATGAATGGCTCACAGCTTAGGTTGACTACAACAATGTTCTTAGTATCTAGGACATATTTCAGATCAAAGTTGTATACTGCAAGTTTGGCCACCCATATTTGTTCACGTGTCTAGGCAAGTTTTTGTGAAGATTTAGGAAAGGATTTTTATCTGTCCATGCATTGAAGTGTCTCCCCTTCAGTCAATAGCTGAATTTGTCACTGATGGCCTACTATATTCCAATTTGTACGCTGGGTAATTCATCTGAGACTGGGACAGCGTCTTGTTGGCGAAACGACAGGCCGAGAAGTTGTCTCACCAGGTGAAACTTGTGATAACACAGCTCCAATGCCATCAAATGAAGCATCCACAGCAAGAAAGAAGGGCTTGCTGAAGTTAGGGTGAGCCAAGGTGATGGCACAGGTTAGTTCATTTTTCAAGGTTTGGAATGAATCGTGACATGTGTCTGTCCAATCACTTGGTGTGAGAGATGGTGGGGTAGAGGATTTTTTTTTTGTGCTTCCTGCCTTTCATGGCCTTAGGCTGTTGGCACCCAGAAAGTAGTCTGAACAAGGGTTTGGCTTTTGCAGAGCAGTCAGTGATGAAATGCTGATAATAAAAGACCATCAATAGGAAAGACTTGATCTTTTTCCAGGAAGGCGTGACACCATCACTCTCCATCAGGTCATTTTAAGGGGCCACTTTAAGCTTATACAGCGCATCCGGAAGGTATTCACAGCGCTTCACTTTTTCCACATTTTGTTATGTTACATTCTTATTCTGAAAGGGATTAAATTAATTATTTCTGTAACGCTTTCCCCTGTTCATGTGTATGTTAGTTTTCATGTAGTGCAAGTATTTAGTCTATACTTCACCTGGTACCAATGTTTACCTCCCTTTTATTTATGCCTTGCTGAAAGTTACCTTTAGTATATTCTTCATGTTTTGTTATTTTTTAGAGACTTCAGTTTAAGCGTGTTTATCAGTAAAATCAATATAATTTATTATACAACTATTGCTTCCTGATAACTCCTTGCTCCAAGCGTGACAATTTCCCTCAAAATTCTACAAAAAATACCCCATAATGTCAATATGAAAAAAGTTTGTTGTAATCTTTGCAAATTTATTAGGAATAAAAAATAAAAAAAGCACATGTACATATGTGTTCACAGCTTTTGCCGTGACACTCAAAATTAAGCTAAGATGCATTCTGTTTCCACTGATTATCCTTGATGTTTCCACAACCTGATTGGAGACCAACTGTGGTAAATCCAGTTGAGTGGACATGATTTGGAAAGGCAGTGCATGTCAGAGCATAAACCAATCCATGAAGTCCGAGGAATTGTCTGTAGACCTCCGAGACAGGACTATATCAAGGCACCGATCTGGAGAATGGTACAGAAAAATATCTGCTACATTGAAGGTCCCAATGAGCACAGTGGCCTCCATCCAGAAATGCAAGAATCTTGGAACCACCAGGACTCTTTCTAGAGCTGGCCGCCCAGCCAAGCTGAGCAATCGGGGGAGAATGGCCTTAGTCAGGAAGGTGACCAAGAACCCAATGGTCACTCTGACACAGCTCCAGCATTTCTCTGTGGAGAGAGGAGAACCTTCCGGAAGGACAACCATCTCTGTAGCACTCCACCAATCAGGCCTGTATGGTGGCCAGACAGAAGCATTTCCTCAGTAAAAGGCACATGAGAGCCCACCTGGAGTTTGCCAAAATGTGAATAAACAAAATTCTCTGGTCTGATGAAGCAAAGATTGAACTATATGGCCTGAATGGCAAGCATCATGGCTGGAGGACACCAGGCACCAGTCACCTGGCCAATACCATACCTACAGTGAAGAATGGTGTTGGCAGCATTGTGCTGTGGGCATGTTTTTTACATGGTTACTGTACAATGAATTATAGTGCTCACTGTATCAACAGAGAGGTAATGTAGCCAAATTGGACTGCACCCAGAATGGCCCACTCTATATTATGCATTAATGTTAACAGGAGTTTAGTTTTATTTTGTCAGACGGTTGAGAATAGTGTGATATCTTGGAAGACACCATGGTGATCAAAATCTGGCGTTGGTAGAGCTCTAACTAGATGCCGACCAAACCTCAAAAAGCCCACATAATCTGACACACACACGAAAGGCCTGAAACAAGAACTTTTGATTTATTTGATTGAATTCCCACAAGAGTCCAGAGGTGATCATTAGCGTAACTGCTCTTCATTCTACACTGTTAACAGATTCCTGATACATCATTTCCTGCTGTGTGGTTGTCTACTCACTGTAGCGGTATTGCTGACATTGTGATAAGAGCCTGAAAATGTGCCCTTGAGGGAGCTGGAAATAGATATAACATCAGATATTGAGCTTATTGGGTGGAATGAGTGTAAGGTAGTAGGTTGCTGGTTGTGGTTGATTCACTTTCTCACAGAACAGAAAGAGAATGGAGGCGTTTGTGAGAAAGTATGTGTTGGTTATCCCAAAGGCAATATTTCCTGAGATTCTCATAAACGTTTAATTTGTGTGAGGAATGGATAATCTTCCATATGAGTTACCTACATTTGTTCAGTCCACACTTGCTTTCAACTAATAAAATCAAGTTTAAGTTTATTTGGTACATGATCTGTCAATTGATTATGCTCACCAACTATGCTTTTGTGAATGAATTCACAGGAGCCTAATCTGAACACAAGGGGCCCTATTTTAAGATCTAAGCACACGGCGTGAAGCGCATGGCACAGGTGCGTTTAGGGCTTGTCCAAAACCTCTTTTGCTAGTTTGACGGCAGAAAAGAAGGTCAGTTCGCCGACGCATGGTTCAAAAGTGTTGAACTTAGTGTCTTCATTAATTAATTGGTGTGTTTTGGGCGTAACATGCAATAAACCAATCAGAGTGTCATCTCCCATTCCCTTTAAGAGCCAGGCGCATTTGTACCTTGGCGCATTGCTATTATGATGGCGGATTTGCACTGTAATATTTAGGGGTCCAAGCCCACAGCATGGCTGTGGAACCCTATTGTTTCCGGTAAAACCGTTACTACAGCCTAAACCGTACATGATCGTGGGGGTGCCATTTTCAGGACTGGTCCAGATCACCGCTGGGACCTCAGACAGAAAAATTCAGCCACTTCCACCACTAGGTGGCGCTATAGCAGAAAAAACGCTTTTGCCCTTAACTCCCAAACCGTACATCGCACATAAAAGATGCACATCTTGTACACATGAATCTTCTGACATACGCCACGGCCATTTCCGCCAGTACTTCTATGCGTGAAAAATTGCAATTTATCGTAAACCTACTTTTTCTAACTCCTCCTAGACCGTGTGTCCGATCTGCACGAAATGTGGTATGTATGATCACCAGACTGACGTGACAAAAAGTTATTAAAATAATTTTTATCGGATAACTTTTACATATCTTGGCCAAAAAAAGCTATCATTGTAAAACTTTAGATTCTTTTTTGACATGACCGTCTGAGGCTCCCCAACAAATCTTATGAAAATTGGCTACTAGGGGGTGCTATAACTACAAAAAGTTTATCTCATCAACGGCTCATCCAATGTTTACCAAATTTTGAGGGTACCATCTAGGGCCACTCGAGGTACTGATTCGTCAAAAGGGGCGTGGCCTATGGGACCCAGTTTTGGATCTACCCCTTGTACTAATGTGAGTAACTTCAAATTTACAGTGTACATGCGCAATGGTTACTTGACCTCACATACCAAAAATTACACATGTGGACCACTAGGTGGCGCTATAATGGTGAGAAACATGTTTTGTGCCCATAACTCCCACATTACACATTTCACAATAGAAATCCTTATATCCAAGGGTAACTTGAACTGAGCTGAATCTGATGATATAGGACATGCCCATTTTTGATAACAAGATTTTGCACAAGTTTTCGCGATGCGCAAACCAACGTTTTTGAACACGTCCTAGACCGCGCAACCGATCTGCATGAAACTTGGTACCTAGCATATCCAGACAGACCTGACCAAAAGTTATCAAAATAATTTTGTATAGTATACTAGTTTACTTCAAACAAAAATATTTTTGTAGCTACCTATGATTTTTGTTCAATGTCCCAGTACGATGTTCGGTACCAAATTTGGTGAAGATCAGCCATTAGGGGGCGCTTTAATCAACATTTATGTGTTTAGGCAAATTTTAGGATTTACTACTTCCATTAATGTGAGTAACTTTAAATTTACAGTGTATATGTGCAATGGCTACCGGAACTTACATAAAAAATACACATGTGGGCCACTAGGTGGCGCTATAATGATGTCAAATGTGTTTTTACCTATAACTTCTACAATCCACATTGCACAATATACACTTTTATATTTATGTGTTCATTGAATTAAGTTGAATCTAATGATATAGGACACGCCCATTTCTGATAACATTATTTTGCATAATATCGCTCCATGCGTAAACCAACTTTTTCAAACTCCTCCTTGACTGTGCCACCGATCTACACAAAACTTGGTATCTAGTATCTCCTGATGGACCTGACCAAAAATTATCAAAAGAATTTTGCTACGTTAAACTATGCGCAATTGACGAACAAACACATTTTCGAGCTAGCTACGAAATATGAACTTTATTATACCGCTGCCAAATTAAATGCTATCATCAAAAAATTTGAGATTGTTGTTCAATGTCCCACTGTGATATTCTATACCAAATTTGGCGAAGATCGGCCATTAGGGGGCGCTTTAATCAATGTTTATTTGTTTTGGACAATAACTCAATACATTTAACTGGGACAATTGTGATTACAATCTCTTTTCCGTAGTAAATTCTATCAACATTCAAGTTTTGGTGCTTGCTTGGCATGCCGCTCTGAAGCTCTGTATCAATTTTTTGTCATTAAAAGGTGCTGTCGTCAACATAGAGCAGTTTTTGACCATTTACTCAATCAATGTTAATGGGATATTTACAACGGTGATGTACCACAGAACTTGTAGCTCACACCTCAATATTTTCTGACATTTGCCTCGCCAACGTTATACTTTGAGGTCCGCTTTCCATAATGACTATCCAAAAGTATGAGCTTTTTTAATGTGTCAGACATTATAGAAAATGTAAAAAAAAATATTATAATCGTATACGCTACAATTTGTTTCAAACAAAGACAATATGAATTCATAATTAATGTTATATACTTTTATTAAGTAGATTTAATTGTGGCGTTTTATCCTAACCAATATTTCCTATATTTCAATGCAGATGATCTATGCTATATTCTGATAAAATGCCACTTGTTGGGGTTATTAGAGTATGCTGGATCATGTGCCTGTGTATCTGGCAAATCTCCTGTTTGGAGTGTGCAGTGTTAGAATTGGTTTGTTGCTAATCTAGTACAAAATTGTACTAAACAATATAAAACATTTTCAAGAACAACTATCTATAAAGTATACTGTCGGTAGCAGCATAAAATAGTGACCTGACCTGAACAGTGAAAGGGAAATTGGACAAAGTTACAGAAAACATTTTCCTTTGGACAAATGTAGGTAACTCATTATTTGGTTCTGATTTGTTTAATGTGTAAGGCAAAGTGTACAGACAAGATGGGCAGATATACACAAATTACTACAGTAAATTGATACAGAACCCATGAATTTGTGGATCAATGTTAACTTTAAGGCTTGTCCCTGCGGAATTAGGACAAATTAAATCAAAGATCAGTTCATTCAAATGCGCTACATGAACTGTTGGCCACAGAATAATGTAGCAACTTCATCTGAACAGTGAAAAGGATATGGGATAAAGTTACAGAAACAAAGTTGCAAAAAGGTTTTATGAAATTGTTTCCTTTGGAACAAATGCAAGTAACACATTTTTTGGTTCTGTTTTGTTTTGTTTAATGTGTAAGGCACAGTGTACAGACAAGACATGCAGATGTACACAAAATGCTACAGTTAATTGCTACAGAACCCATGATTTTGTGAATCTATGTCAATTTTAAGCCTTGTCCCTGCGCAATTTGGACAAATTAAATTAAAGATCAGTTCATTCAAATGCGCTACAGTATGGCCGCAGTATAAAGTAGCGACCTAATCTGAACAGTGAAATGGATATGGAATAAAGTTACAGAAAAAATTGTGCTAAATGTTGTGTTTTGTTTTAGTGTGTAAGGCACAGTGTACAGACAAGAATGTTAGGCATTCATAAATTATTACATGAAATTGCTAGAGAACCCATAATTTTGCAGATCAATGTACAATTAGGACAAATTAAACCAAAGATTGGTTCATTCAAACACAGTACATGAATACTCAGCCATGTAGGGCACTCTGATTACCTCTGGTATCTGAACAACAGTTCATGGATCGACATATTGTGATGGTATTTAATCATCTGCTTTCTTAGTTTTTAATCCCCTATGTTTTCTTGCTAATGACAACTTTATTAATCTTCTCTGAAATTTTTGACCATTATCAAAGCACTTCTTTTAACATTTTAAAATGTATTTAAAATATAAGAGCATGTGCAAATTACTACAGACCTTGTATCTTGGGTGTTATGATATTTTCCAGCTTTTGCATCACAGCCATTGCGCCTTTGGTTCCGATTTCATAGGTTCTGCTTTTGTGGGCTCCGCGGGTCATCGGGGCGACTTGCACCAGGTGGGACTCGCCAGGGACGGCTTGTCACATATTTCCATGGTGCTGTCGAAGGATTGAGACAAATGCGAAGGACTTCAACCTCAAAACGGTGTAAAATACTGAAAACACATTTTTACAAAATAACACTGCCGCGAGGGGCAAACAGTACTGAACAGTAATACGACGACAGGCAAAAAAAACAGAATGACATTACCAATTACCAACAGGGAATAGGCTAAAACGCAAACTAAATACAAGGCATAAGGTCTAATTGAAAAGATCTGTGTATTGACTGAGAATCCTTACAATCTATAGGTACATTAACAGAACATGTGATATGATCAGCTGACTGGAATAGCGGGAACACAAGCGGAAAACAATACACACAGGGTAGAAACTCAAATGACATTATACAGGGGAGCAACACAAAAAACACATGTACGATCCCCTTAGGGCCACCGAGACCACTGGGGAGGAGGCAACGGCCACAGAGTCCCCCGGAGAGGAGACGACAGCTGCGGAGGCCCCTGGGGGTCCGTCTTCTCCACAGCCTGTACCAGCGGAACCGTCATACCTACCACTGGTACCGGCTGCCACGCACCCTCGTTCATCACAGGGTGTCCTTGCCCCACTGGCCACCATCACTGATGCCTCCAGTGGGGGATGTGCCACCTGACCCTCCTCCCTCCTTTGCCGGTGAGTGGCAGAGTAGTCGGGGTCGTCCTCCAGACGGGGGGTCTCTGTGGCTCTAGGTTCAATAGTTTACTTTGTGATCTCGAAACGCAGCATTGAAAATACAAATACAGCAGCGCACCCAGCTCCACTCAGGCTAATAATAGAAAACAATAATCCTGTTACGCACAGGGAAGCGACTTTACATGAGGTATACAAAGGACATGGTGACAATAACCCACAATCTCCCTTAGCACTCTCAAACATATATGTGTGCACATAAATCATGTGAGTGGCTGCAGCTGTGAAGCGCTGATTGACAAGTGAATTGGGAGCGGTGGTATCAGTAGGCGAGTGATGTCAAGCGGCGAACCCTGGGCGCGCCAGTAGAGGGGGCCCTCGGATCTCCAGTGCTGAAAGGTATATTTTCAGCTCTGATCCTGGGTGCTCCACTATCTTTAAAATGACACCACAAAAAGTGTTTAAAAGCCAACAAAAACTTAATGACATGTCAGTAAGAAAATACATTCTACCTCAACCAAGACACTTTGTTAGTGATATTCCAGATGGGAATTTCATTTGTAAATGCTGCATACTAGACAAATTGACACACAAATGCCAATTATTTAATCACCCCTGACCAGCAAAGAAGCACAGATTAAAGGCAAAACATAATGCAACACCAAAAACGTAATCTCCCTAATTAAGTGCCCATGTGGTCTGGCATATATGGAGAAGACACGCTGAGCATTCAAAACCAGAATTACCGAACATAGAGGCAGTATTCATAATCATGACACAAAAAGTCCCCTTGCTTTCCAATTCACTCAGGCCAAGCAAAACCTTGCATCCCTCTGGTACTTGGGAATCGAACATGTACAACTGCCACGCAGAGGGCGAGACATTGACAATGTTTTACTAAGATGAGAATCTGTTTGAATAGAACTTCAGACTCTATCTCAGAGAGTTTAAAATGAGGAACTAGATATCACATCCTACCTGAAAGGCCATCACAAGTTGATTCTGTTACCAAACAGCAACTGAACATATTTCCATCTGTTACAAATGTCAGCTCACATTTCTCAGAGAAACTGGAGGAATGGGAGTAGGAAGCCAAAATGAAACTCATCCATATTGTAAAAATGTGGTGATGCAGGAAACATCAGATCCCTTGCTTGCTCAACACTAAATCAGAACTAGAATAAAATTGATATGCCTTCTGCTCTTCTGATAATGGCCATATTGTAAAAGAGCCAGAATCCTCAATCAAGGATGTTGAGGCTAAAGGAAGTTGCCTATAGAACACTTTTTACAGTACAGTGCTGATTTAAACTGTGCCATTATTTGGGATTTTAACATAATCACTCCCAGCATGGTTCCAGAAACGAAGGTTAACACTGGATTGGTTTGCTCAGTAGTTTAAAGTGGGGTATTACTTGACTATTTTGAATCCATTGCTGCCTGTAAACACTAAAACAACAAAGCAGCAAGATAAGATAGGCCCTTCTGTGTTTTCTTGTGTTCATGATACATGGCATTACATTCAAATGATAAAATGTATCTTTTGTCATAAAAGAGGTAATTCCCCAACCTATCTGAGACATTTACTGTGCTACACTGGGTGTTAAGTTGATGGGGCAAAGAGGTGACTACTGGACACTCTCATCCTGACGTATCAGTCAATGGCTGATAAACGGCACTGTCATAGGATTACTACCTCGCTGTAGCAGATATATGACACATGTGTTAGAGACCCGCCACTTAAACTGTATGGTGGTACAATGCTAAGACCATCTGTCCTAGAAAAAAGCTTTCAGCATCAATCTCCTTTGTTTGCATGAAACAGGGTTAGGGTTATTTCACTGAGCCATGCAAGCAGTCTACTAGTGGTGGGTTGAACAACTGATCACAAATCCATTTTCGAATTTCCCTGTGGCTTATGTGTATTGTGGATCATTCAACGGGTCAATCACTTCAAAAGTAGTGGTCATACAATTATTTGTTCTTCCTATTGTTTCCAGAACATGAATGCTATGTTGTAGTTGTATGTAAAAATTAAACAACTGTGTTCATATACATACTCAATGTGTGCATATATAAACTGACAGATATTTAATCATTTTTGGAGGATTTAATTGAGATTATGGATCCATTCAAAGCCATGTTCTTCAACCGATCATGGACTCATTCAAACAGAAAGCAACTTTGGAACGCTTATGTATGGTAGATTAGAGTTAAATGGGGCTGAAAATCTGCAATTGTTTCCCCCGTTTTACTCCGTCAATGGTGTTAAATCAGAAGTCGTTTATTTTCACTGTATGACCTAGAAATATGTATGCATTAAATTAAGTTGCTGAGGCTGAAGCCAAGACGTTGTGTCAGTGTTGACATTCCACTGATGAAAGCCCTTCTTCGGCATTCCCCAGACATTCCACTCCAACACTCTCATCACCACCTGGAATGTCTTATGTCATTATCACTCACTCCTGGGTTCAATCTCCTCATTGGTATGTGTATATAACTCCCTCTGCCTCACTTTGTCTTTGTTGGTAATTGTTCAATGTCAGTAGGCGTCAATGTCAGCACCCTTGTTTTGTGTTTCTATGTGCATTTGCTTATGTACTGTTACTTTTGGTATTATTAAAATAGTGAATGAAAATAAAAAAACTGAGAGAAAAACGGTAAGAGGTGGAAGGGTGAGACAGGTAAAGCAAGAAAAAAAAACAGAATGAATGACATTGAGGAAAAAAGAGTGAACCCCTGCTTGAACAATTTCTTAAGGATCCTAGGACAACCATTATGTTGCATCGAATAATTGGTTCTGTCTTGGCAATAGCCAGGAAAAGAAAATGGTAAGGCGCCCGCATTTATATAACAGCAGTGTTTAACTTTAGTGCCATTGAAATCATGCGGGGAAAGGAGAGAATGAGTTATGTCACTAGTACTGCTTTATCAAAACAAAACCCCCTATTGTCTGGCAGGATGTGCTGTTGCTGTTTTTCCTTTTAAAACATCCCACTAGAAGCTGTCTAGAGACCAGCACGCTTTGAGTTCCACTTTGTTGTCTTTTGTTTGTTTACCTAGTCTTCATACTGTAGCTTTTATGGATTTTTATTAGCAGCATGGAGACTGGCGGAAATTCAAATGCTGTAGCTGTAAATATAATGACTGTGTACATTAGTGGTCTTCCTGCTTACCCAAATGAATTAGAAAGAGAGGAGGGTGAGTGGGACACTCTTTTTTACAGTCCTAAATTAGATGATTGGTAAATGGTTTGTTGTTGGTGTCAGCTAAATTCAATTTAATGACTTAAGAAATGGCCCTCTGAGCACAGCAGCAGGAAAGAACAGTGTAAGATGAGAAAAAATGGAAGGATATTTTGCAGTTCTAGGCTTTACGATTGTTGAACAGTCTATTTAGTATTTTAAGGCAAGACACATTATGAAAAACCCACACAATTAAACATAAGCAAACACTTCTCACACTGTGGAATGAACACACACCCACAAACTAATAAGTGAGTTAAGAACACACTGTAAGCTCACTTCACATTTAGCTGCTACACCACTATAAGCAAGGTAGTACATTTTTCTAAACTGTTACTGTACAAGTGGCAAGTTAATAACAAATGTATTGTAACCTGGAGAAACCTTCGAATATTTTGACTTTTGGAATGTATACGCTTAGGAAACCTCAAACTGTTTTGAATACAGGTCTTCATCACAACCCAAGATACATCATATCTAAGTTGACTTCATATGCATTATGTAGCTTTCCATTCAATTGACTGGGCAGGGTGAATTTCACAGATTTTCTTTTACAGATTTTGGACACATGGAAAAAATTTCAAATTTTCCAAAAATACACATTATTATTTACATGTTAAATATGATGAAATATCCAATTTGCTAATGCAAATATTGGTATTATTTTTTATTAATTCAGTTGATGTTTTGAACCCCTAGAACCAATAAGCAAGTTCAAAATGTTTACTTTGTTTACTTACACAGTTTTGTATTTTTTGTAACTTCTCCATGCTCTTAAAACTACTGAGATACACAGCAAACCTTGCCACAACACATTTGGATGTGCCATCAACCTGAATCGGCTGCAGGTATCGCCTCACACTACCAGTAGCGACAAGGATACCAGAAAAACACAAAACTGGAGAAAAAAAAAGTCAAGAAGGATAAGGAGAGAGAAATTGTCTGTGGCCACCACCTGCAAAACCATTCTCTTTTTGTGTGTTGTCAAGCTGTTGCCTCTCCAGTGCACCTGTTGTCACTTTCATTTTTACCAAAACAGTTGACATTGATTTACAATCACTTATGCTTCCTGAATGGACAGATTGAAATCCCTGAAGTTTAATTGACTTGGTGTTATATTTTGATGATTTTATTTTCCCTTTATTTTTTTATTAATATTTCATCAGAACTAGTCTTTTTTATGACAAAACATTTTTATATTGACCAATTCAACATTTGGTACAGAGGCAATCTTCTGTACAACAGAACAACAAAACAAAAGAGAAATTAAATGATTTATTAAATTAAGTAGGCAAATTATTGGGTACTACATGAATCCACACAATCCCGTCTCTTGGTCTCACAGGTCAATTGAAGCATGGTCACAGGGGTGCTTGGAAAGGTCTGCTCCAGTTTTGCTAAGGGCCACCACGGTGGAAAGTCCAAACAGTGCCTCTGACAATCCCATCCCTATTGAATATTCTGAACTTGCACACGCTTTTTCAAAAGCAAAAGCATCCAAATTACCTCCCCATCGGCCCTGGGATAGTATTATTGACCTTTGACCAGGAACTGTACTGCCAACGATTCATTTATACACTTTGTCGTTTGCTGAGACCAAGGCAATGGAAACATACATCTCGGATTCGCTGTGCCAGGGTTACATACGCCCCTCACCTTCACCAGTATCTTCTAGTTTCTTTTTTGTAACGAAGAAAGACAGGGGTCTGCGTCCATGCATAGATTACCATGCTCTTAATAACATCCCTGACCGATATACATATCCTCTCCCTTTGATCTCCTCTCTCTTATTGAGAATATGCATGGTGCACGCTTCTATGTACGAAGTACCTACAATCTCGTGCGCATTTGAGAGGGAGATGAGCACAAAACAGCTTTCAGCACCACTACAGGCCACTATGAGTATTTGGTCATGCTGTATGGCCTGATGAATGCTCCCTCAGTATTCCAAGCCTTTGTGAATTACATCTTCCGGGATGAAGTGATGACATCTTGGTGTACATGGCCACACGCGAACAACACCGGTCCTTTGTCCGCAAAGTGCTTGGGAGTCTGTTGGAGCATGAGCTGTATGTCAAGTCTGAAAAGTGCTTTTTCTTTCAGCATGCCATCTCCTTCTTGGGTTACCACATTTCTGCGACCGGGGTGGAGGTGGTGGAGGATCGCATTGAAACTATGCAAAATTGGCAGACTCCAAACAGTAAAAGCTGTGCAGCGATTCCTAGGTTTCACTATTTTATACTGTTGGTTCATTCATGGTTTTGGCAAAGTGGCAGCTTCGATCACGTCCCAGTTGAAGGGTGGGCTAAGCAGGTTGTGTTGAACCAAGGAGGTGGATAGGGCTTTCATCTCACTCTCCATGCCCACCCTGACCTGGCGTTACAATTTGTGGTGGAGGTGGATGTTTCTGAGAGTGGAATTGGGGAGATACTGTCGTAGAGTTCAGGAGCCCCTGCAAGGATCCACATGGAGGCACTGGCTCGAGGGGGCTAAACACCCTTTCCTCATTTGGATTGACCACCGTAACCTGGAGTACATTCAGTCAATGAGGAGACTGAATCCTTGGCAGGTAAGGTGGTCTTTGTTCCTTACCCGGTTCACCTATCCTCTCTCCTATATCCCAGGCAGTAAGAATCGGAAAGCTGATACTTTGTCTCGCCAGTTTGATGTGGAGGAGTGCCCAGCAGATGACAGCCCTGTTGTTCCCGAGGCAGGCATAGTGACCCCCATGTTGTGGGAATTAGACACACAAATTTAGCAGGCTTACCGCACGGAGCCAGCTCCTATACAATGCCCTGCTGGACACCAATACATGCATAATGACTGTTAAGGACAGGCTCATCTACTGGGTGCACACCAGCCCCATTGACTGCCTGGGGGACAAGTATTGGTAGCTTACCTTAGCCGAGGATGTGAGGGTTTATGTTTCCTCTTGCTCAAATTATGCCCAGAGTAAAACACTGAGGCACCTTCCTACAGAGAAATTAATGCCACTTCCTATTCCACAAAGACCTTGGTTGCATTTATCTGTCGACTTTCTCACTGATCTCCCTCCCTCTGAGGGGAACACTGCGATCTTGGTTGTTGTGAATAGGTTCTCGAAGGCCTGCTGTCTCCTACCTCTCCCTGGGATGCCCTCGGTCCTACAGACTGTGGAAGTTCTATTCATGCATGTCTTCCGGCATTATGGGGTCCCGGAACATATTGTCTCTGACCGTGGTGCCCAGTTTACCTCGTGTGTATGGAGATTTTATGGAGAGATAGAGGGGTCACACTTAGTCTCACCTCCGGGTTCCATCCGGAAGCTAATGGGCAGGTCGAACGTGTTAACCAGGAGGTGGGCAGGTTCCCAAAGACTTTGGGAGTGGGTTAACTATGTTATATTGCAGTCATGCTGCTTGAACCTCTGTTATGTAGACTATTATACATCCATCCATCTTCGTCCGCTTATCCAGGATCGGGTCGTGGGGGCAGCAGCTCCAGCAGGGAACCCCAAACTTCCTTTTCCCAATCCACATTAACCAGCTGCGACTGGGGATCCCGAGGCGTTCCCAGGCCAGGTTGGAGATATAATCCCGCCACCTAGTCCTGGGTCTTCCCCGAGGCTTCCTCCCAGCTGGACCTGCCTGGAACACCTCCCTAGGGAGGCGCCCAGGGGGAATCCTTACCAGATGCCCAAACTACCTCAACTGTCTCCTTTCAATGCAAAGGAGCAGCGGCTGTACTCTAAGATCCTCATGGATGACTGAGCTTCGCACCCTATCTCTAAGGGAGACGCCAGCCACCCTCCTGAGGAAACCCATTTTGGCCACTTGTACCCTGTATCTCATTCTTTCGGTCATGACCCAGACTTCATGACCGTAGGCTATTATATACAGTATATGTGTGTCAAATTTATGTAGACCTCTTATTTTATGACAACTGTTATGTAGAGCGCTGCTTATGTATTTCCAGTTGAAGAGCTAGAGGGTTATATTGGAGGACTGCTACTTATTTTCAAATTTCTCCTTTGATTAGGAGTCCATTGCCATCCACTTGCCACACTTTATTTTGTGTATACTTCACTGGGTCTTTATTCTGTTTGCTGTACACCCAGTAAAGCATTAGAAAACATTTATTTTGTGTGTAACTGCTCATTCCCCACCAAAGTGTGACAGTCTGTGGAAGGCTATAAAACCTTCTCCTAAAATTGAGGAGATAAAATTGAGGAGGTGATATTAGCTTTGAAATTAGCTTCATCAGTCCATTGTGAGGCCCCACACGGAAAGGTTGTGTAAAATCTTTATACAATATATGTAAGGGGACTCAAAATATATATACATATACATTCATAATATACAGTGCCTTGCGAAAGTATTCGGCCCCCTTGAACTTTTCGACCTTTTGCCACATTTCAGGCTTCAAACATAAAGATATGAAACTGTAATTCTTTGTGAAGAATCAACAACAAGTGGGACACAATCATGAAGTAGAACAACATTTATTGAATAGGTGAACTTTTTAACCAATACAAAACTGACAAAATGGGTGAGCAAAATTATTCAGCCCCTTTACTTTCAGTGCAGCAAACTCTCTCCAGGAGTTTAGTGAGGATCTCTGAATGATCCAATGTTGACCTAAATGACTAATGATGATAAATAGAATCCACCTGTGTGTAATCAAGTCTCCGTATAAATGCACCTGCTCTGTGATATTCTCAGAGGTCTGTTGAAAGCACAGAGAGCATCACGAAGAACAAGGAACACACCAGGCAGGTCCGAGATACTGTTGTGGAGAAGTTTAAAGCCGGATTTGGATACAGAAAGATTTCCCAAGCTTTAAACATCCCAAGGAGCACTGTGCAAGTGATAATATTGAAATGGAAGGAGTATCAGACCACTGCAAATCTACCAAGACCCGGCCGTCCCTCTAAACTGTTAGCTCATACATGGAGAAGACTGATCAGAGATGTAGCCAAGAGTATGAAGGTAAATATGGTGCAAAATGTGAGAGCACGTAGATGTGATGTGAGCACTTGTAGAATATGATGTGAGAACTTGTACAACTAAAATTGTCCTCGTAGGTATGATGTGAGCATTTGTAGAATGTGATGTGAGAACGTGTACAACTAAAACTGAACTCGTAAGTGTGATGTGAGCAATTGTGGAATATGATGTGAGAACTTGCAAAACAAAAATCTGTACTTTAACGTTAAAATTTTCACTTGTATAAAATATTCACACATGTGAGCTGAATTTGAAGTCAACGGAAAAAAAACAGGAGAGCTTGTAGAAAAAAAATATGTGCTGTAAATTTACTGGCATAATTTTTTTAAACATGACTCACTTTTCCAGTACAACCACAACTCGTTGATCACAACCTCTTGAATCGGTCTCTACAACCTCACAACTGTGCTATATCGCATCACAAAGTGACGAATCTGCTCGCCTTTGCTTTTGCTACTATTGCTTGCGATACATTTGGTGCAAAACAAACTTGCACTTGTAGCTGTGAAAATGTGAGAGAGCACGATTGGGGGGGGGGGCGGTGGACGGGATAAGCCAATCAGAAATCAGAAGATGAAGCGCTCTTTTCTGTTCTTCATGTCGGCGAAGAAGATTTGGAGAAACAGAAACCAAACGGAGACAGGGGACAACAACATTGAGAACAGTGGAAATACGGACAAATATACGGAGGACGAGTGCCCATGGCTGCACCTGGAAGAATTCTTCACCTACAGGGGGAGAAAACGAGACAGCGTGCAAATGCATCTTTTACATTTTTGGAGTAATTAGCTTGGCTAACAAAGCAGCTAACAACACTTTACACTCCAGTGTTATCATTAGCCTGGCATTCAGATTAGACAGAAAGAACTACAGTATTTATGTGTGTGTGTGTGTGCTGCACAAATTATTAGGACAAACAATTTCGATATAATAGGTTAAATCAGCAGTCATTTTACCAAATGTACCACTCTTTCACATTATGCGATTAATTAAACAATCTTCTTTGGACTTAATGCATTTTGATGATGTGTTAAACATCATCTGTTAAAGTAACCAGTACTTTGATTAGTAAAAAGAGCATTTTTTTTGTATGATCTATAATATGAATGCTAATTTAGATTGTCTGTCTGTTATATTTACAACAGCATTACAGCATTTTATGGTAACATTTACCTGAAATTAGAAGGTTACAGTGACTAATGGCGGGTTGCCGCCTAATAGTCATATTGATGATGGGCTGCTTTAGCTAGCTATTCACTGTATCATACCTAATAGTAATATTGATGATGGGCTGCTTTAGCTGGCTATTCACTGTATCATACCTAATAGTAATATTGATGATGGGCTGCTTTAGCTAGCTATTCAC